>SAYR01042817.1:608447-632600 GCA_004382745.1 Argopecten irradians irradians | reverse complement strand
AACGTCAGGGTGTGTCCTATGTCGTTATTCATATCTCTACACAGCACGGGTAAAAGAATGATAATGGGCAGAGCAACCCTGGGTCATTATATGAGATTTTGACAGTGCTGTATTACACCATACAATATAAAGGTTCATTATTTAAAAATAACGATGAATATTGATTATATATCAAAACTACTTGTGATATGATACAGGTGGAGGAAGTTTAGAACAAACGTCGATAATTCTGTAAAAATTGAATGATGAAGTGTCTGATGGATACCTATTGTTTGTTACAAGACTATAGTCTTTCCATCGCTTTCGACAGGATGTTAGCAAACAAAACATGAACAAGCAATCTGTCAAGGAATAGACGGAAAATTTGTGACCATTTGTTTAACCATTCATTATTATTACCCATGAACACAATATTCTTGGCTTCATCGTTCGACAGACGAGACACTCGAATCCTAAAAAATGATCGTTTCTACCCCTGTGATAAGTGGTAGTTACTGTTCCAAATGGCGGTCAGTAAAGGGTAAGGAACTCGTTTGTCTTTGTCAGCGTAATATGACTGGACGGCGTGCGTTGTTTGATTGTTTCTCAACGGTATGCTTAGTGAGGTTTTATTTATTAAAAAGCGTATGACAATGTGGATGTTCCTTTCCCGACTAAGGACAAAAACAGGACATAATAAAAGCTGTACCGCGATAGTTCACTGTACAACATGAAATATTGACTTTGTAATTTCAAAGTACTTCCTTGATATAAGTATCCATTCATTAGAGAATGCCATAGTGTTTTCTATGATGTACGGAACAAAATTGTTTTTCTTGCATGCCTTGCTTTATTTGTTACTATCATTTCTACACAATGGTTGAGTTATATAATAGTTTGTACTTAGAACTGTTGATAGAAATATACACAGTTTTATCAATCGATAAATTCTCATTCGTTCTTTGAAAAAGATTACCTTACCTGAGGGCATTTTTGTAAAATAGATATGATAGAATGACTTAGTGATATACGCTAAAGCATATTAAATCCGATTTTTTTTTATTAAAATAGGGGTATCTTCATTATATTTCCCCTTGCCCAGACTGATAACAGCGTGTAATCAGGACGATCAAAGGGATATCATAAAAAATAAAATTGTGTAGATCGCCAAGACGTATAGCCTCATTATAAAATGTTACATGTACATACAATTTGCTTACCAAATGTTTTGTTTCTTATGTTGTAGGCTGACGTTTGCAATCGTACATTGGTTTATGACATTTTCAAATGCATGTAAGTCCCATATCCAGTTAATTGATATGAAAATGAAAACGTAATATAAAAATTAACATTTAAATTGTTTTACATGTAACAAATCTCACAAATTTTTTTACATAAATTGCTATTGACAGAGATAAATATCGTTTTTCCTGAGGTGATTCTTCACCATTTTGAAATAAAATTTGTATAAAAATAGTGTTCTTTCATATAGATAATGATTTAATTTCATTTCGTAATATTAAAGCAAAATAAATCGATATTGACCGAGAATACCAATTGTTTTCTTAAGTTTATTTCTAAATGAAATTTTTAAAGTCACATTGTGTATTTTTATATAGATGATGAATTTTGTTTCATTTCAGCCTTTCCATGGCGTAGTGATTCCGGCTTTTAGCTTAATTTCCCTAGCGGGACTTGTTATCCTTCTCACAAACATTCAAGTGTCCAATCTTTTTGGATCCCGACGGGAATACCGTAATGGGTTTCTCTCATTGGCGTCCTACCATTCTAGTGCCATCATCCTGCTGGCTATGAAGGTAATTAGCATTTTTTTCTAAATCATTGTACACATCAAAAGATAGGGTAGAAGAGTAATCAGGTTCACGTTGTAAAATATGGTAAAATACCTAAAGGCTTTTCAGATCGATCAGACAGTTTAATCACTGTTATCGAGAAAGACTTCTTTGTAGTATTATACCTGTATAGTAACGGACAATTACAGGACATTATAATGGCGCTAGTATGCACATCACGAATGCAGACACTGCAATGTTTATCGCTTCATCTAGGTATGCCCATTTACAGCCTTTCTGTACATGGGTATCCAGCTCGCACATGAAATAATTCGAATATAAATTTGAATTTTCCTTATATTTTGGTCTATTTTGAAACAAAACGGAGTTTAAAAATATCATTTGTTATTTCGCCATCTGTAAAATCTAAATGAAGCGGCAAGGTTTGATAAATAACCCTCGGATGTTTGTTATTATTGATATTTCATTTTCCAAATAGAAAACCCGCACTCACTCACCACTGTGAAGCACAATACATTCATAGAAGAATTGATATAAATGAACATTTCATATTGAACAAACACATACCGAACTAAACTCTCTAAAAACGGTACAAGGCGACTGAAGCAAGAATAGAAATCCTCTGACAACCAGCAACTGTATGTCAGTCGGTAAAGCCGTTGTTTTGTTCGCACTGGAGACCCAGGTTCGCTTCCTGATTGGGGCACTCAAAAAAAGAAATGACTATTCTCCCATGTTATTTTACCGCAAACATAATATAATATATAGTATAATGTGACCAAATTTGGCTAATTTGAAAGATTTCCGTTTTCCGTTACCAATCTAAGGCAATCAGACTAATCAGACAGTTGTCTACCAAACGTAAATCGTACTTACGACATGTGAATGACCGCTGATATTACGGTAGTCCTGCTGTCCTTGAATTAACTAGGTCTTGGAAGAACCTAAGCAATAACTTTCAAAACGTAAGGCGTCGTTTTCCTAGAGAAAAAGAAAACATTAGATAAGAAAAATCGAATAGAAAACAGCACGACTGATTGAGGAAGCCGCGAGATATACACCCCATTATTATAATGGGTATTCGTTCCTCGTGAGCACGATTTATTCCGATATATTAGCCAGAACGTACACCGACTGTCTACATTATTTCTTCCATAAAAGGAACCTGGTAATTAGTTCAATTTCGCGGAAACCTTGTGCCGTTCTATTACAACCTTAATGTAATCTCTCCCCTTCATATATCACCTTGTCTCGTGAACACCGTCGAATTCCCCTTATCAATCTCGCCTGCGAGACTGTAAACAACGCTTACGGCTTGTACTCAACGTGTGATTTCCGTTGTGTACCTTCTCTGCAGAGCAAGAATGTTTTACGATGTGCAGGCTTTTTAAGAAACTAATATATCTTCCTATGTTCTTTTTTCATATAATGAATTTTTGTTTCTTTATCATATCCTAAATTTTTGTCAATTTCAAAACTTTGCCAATCCAAAGAACTTTGTCAACCTATGACGTTATTTATGATAATTGATAAAAACCGTGGGTCTTTGCCCCTCATTGCATTTACCGAAGAATTTTAAAGAAGGCCAAGTTATATCTTCATAGTAAACAACACATGAGGCAGGTAGTTTGGTCCTTTCAATGTACATCAAAAGAACCGATTAACGTTACAATATCGACGGAAAAATTTTTGTAAAGCCTGTGATTGGCCAATTTTTTTTCTCGCAAAAGTCATCAATTTTACCATCAAATGTTACATATGAGAGTAACCCCTGGGTTATCGAGGATGCAGAAGATAATTTTGCAATATGTGCTTTTAAAATTAAACTAGTTCACTTGTTGTGAATTGCGCGAAGCTTCTTTTGAGTTTTGGTTCCGGAAACTGATTACGTTAATATTATTTTCAAATCATAAAGTGAAAATGTCGTGTTTCCCATAATTCCAAGTAACTCTGAATTGCTTAAAGAACACTATTGATTTCAGTGGAATGTTATTCCTTAGTCGTCACACAAATTGCAGTTTTAGTTAAAAAGTGCCACCATTTCAATTTTCGCTTTCGTTTTTATGTTGCAAGCAATCGCTTTGATGACGTCACTGCATTACTTAAGAATACTTCTGAAAATAAGAAACATTTAACGACTGGTTCAATGATAGTTATTATGTTTCTGCGTACACCATTGGAAATATCGGTTTTTAAAGTGAATAGTCGGGCAAAGGAAACCAGCCTAAATGCGGTCTTTGGCCTTCCAAAAAGTCATTGCATACCATAATATTGTCAAATTTCTGCTTACGGTGTCCAGTTTTGACCATTGAATTATAGGGGAAGCCCCGTGTAAATTTAGCACAGTTCTAAAATTAATATTCAGACGAGTGCGGTGGGTCATTCTCTGCTTCAATGGTCTCTTGTGTTAGGTAGTATATTCAAGTGAGTACGGTGGGTCATTCTCTGCCACAATGGTCTCTTGTGATAGGTAGAATATTCAGACGAGTGCGATGGGTCATTCTCTGCTTCATTGATCCATTGTTATTAAAGTAGAATATTCAGACGAGTGCAGTGTGTTATTCTCTGCTTCAATGGTCTCTTGTGATTGATAGTATATGAAGGTGAGCATGGTGTGCTCTTCTCTGCGTTATTGATCCCTTGTGATAGATAGTATATTCAAGCGAGTGTGGTGGGATATTCTCTGCCGCCTCATTGATCCTTTGTAATAGGTAGTTTAATCAGACGCATGTGGTGTGCTATTCTCTGCCTCATCGAACCCTTATGATAGGAGGTATATTCAGGCGAGTGTGGTGGGATATTCTCTGCTTCAATGATCCCTTGTTAAAGGCAGTATATTTAGGCGAGTGTGGTGGGTTATTATCTGCCTCATTTACCTCTTGTGATAGGTTATATAATTTAACGGGAGTGGTGGGTTATTCTCCACTTAATTTATCCCTTGTGATCAAGCAAAATATTTCTAGTTCACAGAAAAGCTACTCCTACCGAACCATACAGCTGAAGCCGTCAGTACACAAGACAAACGTCTAGTCAAGATACACACACCGGTCAGCCTTAACCGAGAATGCGTAGTGGTTAACACCGATAAGCTGACGTTATCCATAAAAATTCTGACTGTCTCGGGCGAAAGAAAGAACACTAACTAGTCTCTCCATAGGGAGCACACTCGTAACAGAAAAGATAGGTATAGATAGGTTCATTGAGGATGAAAAGAAAAATTGAAGCAAGCATGTGATTTAAAAAAATGGAAAATAAAATAGCTAAGCTTACTTATTTAAGATAAAAGAAAGGAGCGATTCATTGAGAGAGAAAATACGAAGCAAGCACATGCTTTAAAAAGAATGGGAAATTAAACAAATCCGTTTTCTTCTCTAAGATAATAGTATAGAGAGGTTCATTGAGGAAGAAATTACGAAGCAAACATGTGCTTAAAAAAGAATGGGAAATAAAATAACGAAGTGTTCTTCTCGAAGTAAAAGTATGGAGTGATTCATCGAGTAATAAATTACGAGGCAAGAATGTGCTTTAAACAAATTCACGTTCTTCTTTAAGATAAAGGTATAGAGAGGTTCATTGAGGAAGAAAATACACAGCATGCATGTGGTTTTCACAAATAGGAAATAAAACAAATACGCCTTCTTGTTAAGGTACTTTACTGTCAGTAATACGATAATGCCTTTATTGCTATTGGACAGACATTCGTGCGCCACGTTAGTACCTTAAAACAAACTATAGTGTATTTACATCACTTAAAATTCTATCCAACACCATGAGAGGAGAATTATGTAGATTCTGTTTATATTGGTCACGTCCAATATTAGGAGCATGTCACCGCAAGCAACGACCCGCTTTTATAACTTAATCCAGATCCTTTTTATTGAGTTAGAGATGCGTTTGGATGTAACCGAATAGGACGCATTCATTACCAAACGTTGGGATGTCGATATTTGCTAGGCAATCGGGCGTGGATATTGGGATCACATTTCCAGTGAATATTGTTTGGAGAGCGCGTCTCGTGCCGTTCTCCGATAATTTTATCGAAGTTTTCTGTATCATCACATTCCTTTAAACTCATTCACGACAACTCAATGAATTTATATCGTCTTACGCTTGGCTTAAAATTGATAAGGACTGGATTTCAAACTTGGCATGTAGGGATGCAATAGAATTTCTTTAACGGAAAAAGAAATATTTGTGCGATTTACATATCTTTCATTTTTGCTCGGAGCCTTGCAGCGAGGACAAAGTCAATGAAATACTGTCTATAGACATGACAAAACCTATTCTGCTGAAAGACGCACGTCCCCATATAACATTATTGAATGCTGTCCTCGGTAGATTTCTTTAGAGAGTTGCTCTATAAATTGAAATGGATGTCGACAATAATAAATGCGTACAATATAATTACTACTATCAATATGCTTTATTTGAAGTGGAAGGGCATACATATGATGAGCGCTGCCCCCTTCCCAAAAACAGAATCGTAAATGTAAATAAATCTCAAACCTTACTTCTTCTCGCTTCCTCTTTAATGATTGAGGAAGGGGAAGGCTTCTGGATTGTGCCCTTTAACCGAAACGCATTCTCGCAAAACCGTCAGGGAAATACTGGATGCAGTCTCTCGTCGATCCGTCCTTATGAGAAATATATCCAGGCAATTTCTACCATAAAAAAAATGAAAAAAAAAAATCTTGGCAGCAATTCTGGACACCATGCGTAAATGTGCATGCAAGGTTTTCCTTCGCAAATATTTTGTATAACTGCACATTTGGTATAAATCGAGAGCAATGTTATATGGAAATAAGACAGAGAGGGAAAATTATTATATCTGAATAAGGAAATCAGTATAAGAGGCCTAATAGTTATTGTAAAGGTGTATGACTTACTGTATTTGGCATAGAAAATCTATCTAAAGTATTCTTCATATTTTCTTCCCCTCTCTTAATTTTATTTTTCTATATTTACTGACTTTTGTAAAATTTGCATTCGCAAAGTTATTAAACAGTTACTATGATTCGACGTAAATAATCATACCTTATAATAGGAAGCTAATATGAAAGTGAGAAAGGGGAAAGGTATTAATCGTGCCCCTTGACGGAAACGCACTCTCGCACAAACGTCAGGTCTGTTATCTAGATCAATTATTCATATGTCAGGATGTAGACGTTATAAATCATTATTTCATTTGTTACGAGTAATAAGTGTTGGTGATTATGAGAAGTCTTCATCATATATTTATGTTACTTATTGTTCGTATATCATTAGAGCTAATCATATCGAACCTTGTCGTACAGTTTTTTCTTTATATTTTCTACTGTTTAAATGTCATCAGAGTAAGTGATATTAAACATTGTCCTCATAACTTTTATTGCTTGTATGTCGTCAGAGTTGGATACATTGTGTACTGTAAGTACCAACGCCAAAGACAATGGAAGATACCAGAAGATAACAGTACTATGACCGGTTAGCTTTCTTTAAAGTCGGCTGCCGTTGTATTTTATTTTAAGGGACACCGTACAACATAGTCTTCTGACAGACCATTCACAGACTCGTGACTTACATGACATATGTCATACTTCATTAGTTGCCGATCTTCTGCGGAGCGTGTTCTTTGTTTCGATGGAATATGTCATAGTTCATTATACTTATTCCGGAACAAGTCATTTCTTCTGACATATAACTTAGCTATTGTGGTAAAATTGGGCGGATAAAACAAAGGGTAATGGGTTTGTGTCATTCGCTTGATTGTCTTCTGAGAACTATTGGAAGAGGTGGGGACATTGACATTGCTGACATTGCAAATATTTCATAACCTAGTAACTAAAATCAAAACATGGGCATAAAGGAAATCGGTAGAAGAAAGAACGCCTTTAACAATCAATGACCAAGAAATACGTTC
Source organism: Argopecten irradians irradians (assembly GCA_004382745.1). Classification (NCBI taxonomy): domain Eukaryota; kingdom Metazoa; phylum Mollusca; class Bivalvia; order Pectinida; family Pectinidae; genus Argopecten; species Argopecten irradians. Next base: position 624,908 of record SAYR01042817.1, on the reverse strand, counting down.
CTATACTCCATGCCTAGTTCTAGAGAATGTTCAGGTATCATGTGAAACTTTTGATGACACTTCCTTTAATCACTTTATGATTGCCGGTAATGATTTTTTATTCCTGTAGAAAATTGTACATTGTTCAGAATATTAATATCCTCAGACAATTTTTTATATATATTTTTAATTGATATCCAATCTTCATTATCACAATTGAAAGCTGTTACATATGAAGTACCGTGTTTAATTACACACAGATATGATATTTTATTAACAATGTATAATACCTAGAACAAAAATACTTTACTTTTCCGAAAATGTCGCAATGAACATCAAAGATCATCATTCAGTATTTGTTTACTATATATTTTTTTTTCAAAAATCGGAAATGAAATCAAACTTGAATCATGTTGGCAAACGATAAAACTAATCACCGCTTTGACATTATTCAAAATTAAGCTAGGCCTATACATTTATTTATCAACATTAATTCGACATTCCTAGTACACACTAGGCCTACATCAAAAATGCATGCGACACCAGACTGGATATTTAAGGCATCATAAATAAAATATCCATTCAATATTTAATGTTTAATGTCCTTGATCATCTTGCTGAGATACTTGTTTTAATGTCAACCTGATGGATTGATTGTTAACAAATTCCTTATTGAAGAGTAAGGATTGAAATCTTCTAACCTCTACATTTATTTATAATCATAGTGAAGAAAACGCTTGGACTGTTAAGTTTGACTTTCACAGTGTCATCAACTTTCAAAATGGCGTAGTGAAAGCAAGCAACTCGTATTAAGAAAATGGATTACACACTGTTTGTGATGATTAAAGTTAATTTAGCACAAACAATTAAAAAGTAAACTATGTCTATGTCATAATGAAATGGTATATTTAGCCGAAGAGAATGTGTTCTAATTGTGAAGACAACATTAACACTGTAGTGTTATTATTGGGATACTTTCACTTAACCATTTACACAGGCATTTGTTTTTGTATTACTCGAAAAAGTTCGAACTCTTTTTCATCCCTCTACGGTGTATATGTACTTTAATTACTAGACCTTTTATCAACAGTGTCTTTAACTTCCGGATTTTTCAACCAAGCTGTGTGTTTACCTATATGGACTAGAACTCTCAGTAGGACTTTTTTACCTCTGTCTCCGTACACAAACAACGTAGACGGAAGGAACATTGTTAATGCTTTCTGTACCCACTTATAGATGGCTTTTATGTCTGGGTCATGTGACAGCCTTTAGAATATATTTATATTACTGTTTCGTAATTATTTTGTCTCGGCTATCTATCGAAAACCATTAGGTTTGATGAAGTGAATTGTGAAAGTAATTGAAAGGCATCAGAAAAAATGCATAATGCCTTATAACCAAAAGTTACATCAAGGAATATTTCTAATGGAAAACAAAATGTTTCTAATATGAATGTTTAGATGAAAACATATCTGCAGAAGTCACGTTACAATTACTTATGACACAATAATTCCACTGCACAGTTGACGTAAATGTAAAGGTGTTTTTATATCACTGCCGAAATCCATTTTACACTCACTTGTCTGTGTGAAATTAATAGCTATGATTTACAAGTTCATGTATTGTGAACAATTCGAGATTATTATGTAATTACATGGAAGTGTAAAGTAATTAAGCTTAAAAAATAGTGATGATGTAAAGGAAGGACATCCCATCAATAATCATTCATTTTTGGGTAGAAAGAAAGAAAACAGACTATCCGTGATATGTCATTTGTTATCTTTGGCACGGTTATTCATTTTCACTGTAGAGGTTCTGCTTAGGTTGTTTTGAAACAAAAGGAATTTTTGCTCTTCAGCATTAACGAAACTGTAATCCATGAAAGCCATATTCATTTCATTATTATTATGTTTTATACGAATGAGGATGTGCTGCAAGGCAGGCAGGTGACTTAAGTCAATAAATAACCATGGTGCGTATTGTGCAATCCCACGATACGTCACCAACAATGATTTACTATGCTGTGAACTTCGTTATTTTCACGTTTACAATATTTCGCATATTTGATATTTTGACATGTATGTTCGAATCGATATATTTACTGACATAAATGTATTCATATACAATTATTCGCAAAACCTTAAATTGAATTTTAATTATTATTTTAAATGATATTCTAGCTTTCTCGCAAAACTAAAAAATATATATATAAAATGGATCTACTGAAAATCAAACTGATTTACAGTAGTTTCCATAACTCCTTTTCATTGTACATGGTAGATCTATTTTTCAAATTCAGCGTCACGTTTTGTCTGACGCTTTTCTCGGGTTAATAAAGGTCATTAGGCCAGTGTCAGGTCGCATTATACTTACACAATTACCCGTGTTCTGTGTTTCGTCTTACTTAAAATCCACTTAAATTGAAAGAATCGCTCACAGCTGTAAAAGAAATAAACCAAAATACCGATAATATATATTTTTAAATAGACCTTTTACGACGAAGAAGTAAATTGTTGTGAAACATTGACATGACTTCTGGCTTGGTATTCCATACAGACCATTCGTGCTGGTTTATCAGGAAAATAATCCCGGTGGGCTTTAAATAAAACACGAGAATAAATAGTTTTAGACATGCTCCATGTTTCATTCCTGAAAATTGATATTAGCAAGGGACAGCCAGGTACAGAGAAAATATGTTCTTCACATGAAACAATGTACAGTCTGGCCAATTCGGAACGTTTTTGAATGTCCTAATCTATTGATCAAACTTTGTATGAAACATTTGATTGTTTCAGGTTAAAGGATAATTGCAGGCTAAACTACAGTAACTACCAAAGTTCTAAACTCTAAAGTATTATAGCCAGGAAGACAATACACATCGGAAGTTTTCTTTCATATAATCTGTAAAACTGAGTGAGAAAGGGGATAGTTGGTTTTGACATAACAGCTATCACTGTATGTACATAAGATGTGAAAAACGGTACAGCATAATTGATTTCCGTCTTTGCACATCCCAGCGTTAGCTCCCTTGCGGGTAGGTATCCATTGTGACAGGCGCAATGCACGTCGTTTTCTCCAAAAAATATGACGTTTTGCTCGCAAACAGAGGACGTCACAATCAATGCCTACCCGCAAGGACAAATAACTTTGTTATATGCAAATACTATGACGTAAGCCAAATGCTACGGGTCTCAAACTGTATGTAAAAGATGTACAAAACAACAACTAATTTGAAACGGCTTAGGACTATTATGTTATAGACGTCAATTGATTTGATAAACAAAACCCGATGAATTCTTTTGTAATTGTGTAAGCACTGGATCATCGTAATCATTTATTTCTATACAAGATTTTGTCCGAGTGGGTTCTTCAGACATACTCGAGAATTGTTGACACGCACATATTGTTAATGTTATTGTTTGAATAAACATAATTATTGCACTGGCCAGACAGTCAGTTAGATTGCTTAACTGGGGATTAGTCATAACGTCTCTGTCTCGCGCCTTTCCTCAAAAGGCCAAGTATAAACATAGGTCAAAATTTGATACTTTTAAAATAGAGTTATTTTTTTAGAAATTAAGTCGGTTGGTTGTTATGAACAAATGATTAAAAATAATAAAAGGATTGACTCTCACATATGTAAATAGCTGTGTGAATGTATGTTTTGGGAGGTTGCGGTATATTCGTGTTGTGTCTCCTTGCAATATAGTAGAACTACTGTTCTTTAATAGTGGCTTTTCACTGAAGACACCAAACATCATACCTGATCCTGTAAAACTGAAAATACATACTTTGATTTACTCGTGAATTTGAACTCTTGTTATTTCTATTCAACACATTTCTTTTCCTTTTCTAACGTGTCTTCATTATTTCTTCATCCATACACCCTTCAGATTGCTAACGAGAATAACACATTTGTGAGCTCAAGTGATTAGTGTCACAAGGTATAAGGTATTTCGAATATCTTAGATCCGAACCAAGTGTTTTCCGAGGTGTTCATTAGCACCAAGTGATGTCTTCCAAGTAGGAGAACATAATAGGACTATCATTCCATTATTATCTATGAGTGTTTTGTATTATCTTTCGAAAGGGTTTCCAAACTGTTCCACGCTAATACTGACTGACATATGCGATTTTGTGGGCGTCATATTGTATCAGATGCCTTTCGTTTATTTCATATCCAAGCGCCCGACAGCTAATTTGTCCTCGTTGTGTTACGGTTCAGTCCCAGTACATATCGCTTTACATTGATTTAACATATTCCTCGTCGAACTATAGGACATTTCCGTATGAAAATGATACAGATCCTGATAAATTTCCTTTATTACATCCCAAAGGACGCAATCAATATACATAATGATCATGAACCGAGAAAGTTAAATTGCGCTCATGTTTCTTATTAATGATATTGTTTCCCTAAACTTCTACTTGATTGATTTGTCATTGAGGTAGAGACTCGAGAGAGGCTTGCTAACTCCTCTGGAGCCATTGGATATGTTGCATCATTATATATATATATATAGGGAAATTGAGGAAATTTACACTAAATAACGTGAAATTTTTAAGCGCGAAAATTTCCCTTACGCGAAAAATGTTTGCGTATATGAAACTGTGTTGTCAGAAATTCGAAGTTGCACTTACCGTGAAATATATTTATCTGTAAACTATTACAACCTCCGGGAATATGTCCATGCTTAAAGCACATTTATATTATGACACTAGCTGTTAATATGGAGTCCAGCGTACTAAACCAACCTAAACCAGTAGTATAAATGTTTTTCCAAATCACTCTTCATTTCAATCATCATTTGAAATTAGATATGGCAAACCTTTTCACGATGTAATATGACCTAGGATTTACGCGGTGTACTCAGTGAGTGTGAATGCCTGTGTGATTTAGGAGACTGCGGTATATTTGTGCGCGAGTGTATCTCCTTATAACAGAGAAATCACTATCCCTTTTATAGTACTATCTCACTGAAGCATAACGCCAAAGATTCCGAAAATACACAACAATAATGTACAGTGTACTCACAAATATAACATTCACGGTAACCCATATATTTTTCTAGTAGAAGACTTTATCGAAATACAACAGCAAACTAATTTTAAGTCATTCAGCAAATTTTGTTCTTTACATATCTATATTATATATCATAGTAATAACTACGACTTCTATGCTTCAATTTGTGTTCAAATCGCTTTCTTAGTATATGGCATCATTAATAGTCCTGTCATCTGTCGTCAAACAAAATCTCATCATATCATTCAAACGGATTAATTATTATGTGGTGTCCGGACGTATAACTCCAGGAATCCTAATCCATTCGCTTAACCTCGAGTGTTTGCGCCATGAGGGAAGCCCTATGTTCTTCGGTCGGAAGACGTTCGCTTTATTGGCTATGTCCGACGGTATCCCTACAAATGCGCGAGGTTTTATATGGCTCATCGGAATTAAGGTATACCGTATAGTGACATTGTCTAATAGATCATAATACAATTATTACCCCCCGAGCATTTAAATCAATATATGTTTCACGCTAGCGGCCGACCATTTGGACACTCACTCTTCACATTCGTTTATCACAAATATAATGGAAGTTTGTCGTAATAAACTAAGGTTGTGATTTATTGCAACAATCAAATGTCTTTTAATACAAAAACCCGTCACTGACACAGAATACCACAATAATTTTCTCATTTTTATCATGAAAGGCAGCTGAAATTGGGATCTAACATTTTACCTTAATTATTTTCTACTTCCTGCCGTCTCTGATTTATATTCTATTATTAGCCTCGCGTCAAGCGTTTGCACTATTCGAATGGATCGCAAGTTTTTAAGCAAGGCTCTGAATGACGTGTCCTTAACCTAAAACGTTAAGAAATGGGACGAATGATTTGTCTGTTGTGTATATGTGACAATTTGAATGCGATTCACTCACTTTGACAGTATGATTCAGTGCCATAGCACTATAAATGGGTTGGAGGTCTTATTGTTCAACAAAACACAACACGAACATGCCGCAATTTTTCGAAACAAAACTCACCACACGAAACACATCGCATGAAAGGAACGACATCCTTAATGATTTTTAGCAAATTATAGGATAATGAACCCCAATGCAACCTGCCGTAAGTTCTGATTTATATATAAAATATACTGTATGCATTTGATGGATGATGTGAAAGCAGTAGAAGAAGAATAATTTATCAAAGATATCACACCGCATATTGTAGAGATCTTTCTTAAATAATTTTAGTCCTTTATATCAATTAGCAAACACAACCGAGATCTGTCACTAACTAGGGGTGATATGGTTTGGTTAATCATAGTAACGTCCTATTAACAGCCAGGGTCATGAAAGGACGGCCTCCCGTGAATGTGCTATTTTGCGTGTATGAAGTGCGATGTGGGTATTTTGGGTGTATTCCGGTAAATTGGTGTTGTGTCTTCTTGTATAGTAAACTCTTGCCCTTTTTATAGTGCTATTTCACTGAAGCATGCAGTTGAAAACACCAAGATAACGTCCAACCCGGTCACATTATACTGACAACGGGCGAACCAGTCGTCCCACTCTCTGTATGCTGAGCATCAAGCAGGAGCAGAAACTACCACTTTTACAGACTGTGGTGTGTCCTCGGCCAGGGGATTGAACCCAGGGCCTACCTCACAGAGGCGAGCGCATAACAGCAGGCCTGAAGTGAGGCGGTGTCAAGGGAGACATTAGGAGGAAGAACGTTAGTCTACTTTTTGATTCTTTTTCTTTTTTTACACAATAACGCCCCCTCCCCCTGAATAATATTTTATTTATATTTTCGTAGGCCCCTGAAAGTTAAATCAATTGCATATCCATGCACACATCATTTTCGCCGTGGGTTATAATCTTTGCCGGTTGTTAGGTCATACTGACTAAGCCTCCATTTTAGATCGAAGCTTCGCCATGCAATGCAACGGAGGAAAAAATGAAAAAGGACAGAATAAAAATACAGACAGGTGCTTTGAGCGGAGCCTCGAAATATGAAAATATTCACTTGAAGTTATCAAAGCTATTAATGATAGCTTCAGTGTGATGTCAGCAGATTTTTTGAGGTGATTTTGACCGGTTGGCTGTGGCGCTCCTTATGTACTCTGGTATGTCTAGGTCACAGGCCTTTTTTGTTAGGCTTACGGGGGAAGTGTTAATGCCATGTAATAATTGTTCCATTGCCGAGTTAATGCCATCACGTAGAGAATGTTCTTCCGTGTCGTTTGATATATGACTTGGTAAGAAAGCACTTTGAAAGCAAAATTGTTTACTTTGGCAAAGACGCCACGGTTCCCACACGTTCAACTTACAGAGGACGCAACGTACTTTATGGTGCTACATCGCCGACGAGTGGTAATTTCTCACCTATTAAAAAGAGCAGACGAATTAATATTGTTCTTTTGTAACAAAAACCACTGACATCACACTAATACCATCATTAAAAAACTTAAGCTTCTTATGTTACTTCAAAATAAACATATTTAGAATAATTAATTGCATCCCGGAAAGATTTCAGCCATGATGCTACATATATGTCCCATATGGAATGAGGTACTGGTTGTGAAGAAAACAAAATCGTAACAAAATAATTATATATGTACTGCTGTGCTAATAAGATAAATAAATATACGAGATTAAACATATTTATTATCCAAATGATAATTATTGTTTATGCTCTATCGTCGGTAGAGCTTCTTTTACAATTTTGATATTTTCTAGTTAGAACGGATAACATGCAATTGTAGTTCAATTCAATAACATATCTTATTATACCTCATGTTTATAACAGTGTCTCTGGTTAGTTAAATATGACAGGGAAATAAAACACCGTATTACCCTGAGGCGCGTGCCCATATAGTGACCACCCGTCTTTCATAAGGAGTTAATATCCTCTTCCGATTGTACAACAATGACGCACGGAGCGTTAAACGTCATTTTTTTACTCAGCGCAAATTTAAGTAATATTTAGCCCGAAGTAGCAAATCGTAAAATTTCGGTATAATAAACAATTCATTTTACCCTCAGATGTAATATTTCCCTCGTGCAAGCCCTCGGGAAATATCACACCTTCGGGTAAATAAACTTTCATATCACACTGCCACCGGGGCCATAAATGCAAAATATTGTACCATGTTTCAACTCATTATGATATTATGTCATAACCAAACAGTTAATGCAATATTCACTTTGGTTTCTGGAATCGGGTTATTGAAAAAATAAACATTATATTTGCAAAAGACAGTTCTTTTATTCGCGTTTGAGAGTGTTATGGAGTAAAAGATCATTTCAGTTTTACCTAAAAATCTTGTCTAAAATACTAAACGTTGTTTAAAATCATTCTAGGGATGATATGTGCACATAAATTAGTGCAGGTACATGACGGTCGGAACTATCTCATTGTGTCATTGCAATATAAAAGGCCATGGTATCTGAAGATTTTTCCATATTATATAAACAGGTATATCGTTAGGACAATGAGTTAATTATTCTATAATTGATCATTAAGATACACACAACAACGAGGGTTAATAAGTCAAACAAACAAAAGAATGCCGATATTGTAGATTTGACGCATGTTGTGTTTGCTACTTACATTTCCGTCTCAACCGGAACTACCGAAAGTAGACAACGTCACCCGACGACTAGCTGCATCAAATAAAGGAACGTAAGGCAGTATGCTTCCATTGGACCTGGTAGTGTCGTGCGGTATCTTTCTAAGTGGACACGAATAGTTTATTTCTGCCTTGTATCCGAAGACGCCGTCGCTATCAGAGCTATGATTTAATAGTAAGGTATGAATAATGCACCAGTCTAATTGGAGATCAATCTAGGCTGACCCATATAATGCTGTAAAGCACTGCGATCAATGGAACACGGGCATATTGTCGTCAAAGATAAATGACCAAAGATTGAGATTCTGGTTATCAAATAGCCCAAGGGACAAGCGTGCGGGGACACATAGAGCGACAAATTAGTTTGGAATTGTTTCATTCCAGATAGTAAATTATTTCCTGACTCATGATGGCAGGGTTTATTTTGTAAATTTGAAATCATTTCAGTATTGTAATTTGGAAACGGTTTTGGTATTTCAACACGAGATGATAACCTTATAATAAACATAAAACACTGCAAAATTATTAGATATCTTTACAAATACCAACCAACCAATCAATCACAAATCTAATGATTTTATGTCCAGTTTATCGTAACAAAGAATAACGACTAATCAGTATGGTCTTTTCATAAAGTAGATTATTGACGAAAAGTTTTATTTCGTACAATATAGCCGGCTTTTAACGCATGTCAGTTTTCACAATTTTAAATTAAAAGGAGAATTTTAGCAATCTAGTTGTCGGGCAATCAATCTTTCGTCAATATTTCGCGTTTATGTTTTTGCGATCACAGAAATATCTATGAAATCGCGAAACTATGATTCATTGGTCGTGAAAAGAAATGGCTGATGTTCTTTGTTATACGTTTTACCATGTCTCGTTTGGTCCTGTTTGGTGCTAAAACAGAAGAAATATAATGAAAATATGCTAACTCTTATATATACTGCTCTTCTTGTACATCCACGTTATCATATTACATCTCTTCATGAACTTTAATAATTAAAATACATGAGATTTTAATTAACGAATTAATCTGTGGTATAGCTCGTAGTTATAAGGATAATAAATAGCAGTATGTGAAGAAAAGAAAAAAAAGTGGTTGTTGGGGGGTGGGGGTATACGGTAATGCATACCATTCTCTGTAGTAACATAAGCAGCAGATAGGAAACCCACTTTTTCAATTCGTATTTTGATATCTGCCGTATTACCAGGCGGGGTCATACGGTTTATATTGAAACATCCATTTGATATTTGGTTTCTATGGCAACAGTAATTTGACGAAGCCGACAACAGCTTCTTGACTGACATATTTCAAAGGTTTCATCTTAATGCCTAAAACGAGTATAATATTGGTTTGGGAAAACCCGCCATGAAATAAAGGTATTTGAAGCTGTCTGTTCCCGGTCGCAGCACGCTGTTATATATAAATTGGTGTTATTTTGCAGACCTTGTCAGATGAAATGACTCCATCGTCAAGGTTTGTTTGTTTAGTTGGATTTTTGAACATATGCACATTTCACAGACAAGGTGTGGTCGTGGAAATTATTTGCTCATTTGTCTTATGCACCTGCAGGCTAGGCGTAAGTATCCATATGCCTGTTACAATTGCATGTGAAAGGGACCATATTTATATTGATTCTTTGCTTCCTAGGATGACGGTCTTATGTGGCCAAGATACCCTAGCTTAACACACAGAAATGTTTGTCTCTGTCTTTATAATGAGACCTGGTGGGTGTGCTGTTTGGTGTTTTGGCAGAATACTTTGGTGATACACATAACCCTAACACAAGGAGACACAGTATGAATATACCGTAATCTCCATCTATGATATTCAAAAGAATGATCCTATTCTTTATGACCCTAGCTCTTATTACGACGTAAAACCTAATCAATTAACCGAACAACGTTCATTCATCCATGTTGCATTTTCATAACGCACGCCTCACGTTTTGGCTTCAGTTTAGTTTCGCCCTTGCTCTAAAATTGGAGTTACTGTTCCTTCTTTGTCCAAGTCAGTCACATATCGGGTGAATGGTTTATGCATTGTTAGTAAACCATGACCGAGTTAGACATGCGGCTTGTTGTTTTGGGGACTGTGGAGGCAGCAAGGGTGATATAACCGCACCATAGATAGCAAGACGTTTGCGATAGTTAACGAGAACAAAACGCAAATATATCGATATTTAAAAAAAACACTCACTTAATCGCAAAATTAAATCTAAATACGGAAAAATGTCATCAAATAATAAGATTAGTAGCTTATATAAGATTAAATAAGAGCACCCCAACGTCAGGGTTGTGTCCTATGGTCGTTATTCATATCTCTACACAGCACGGGTAAAAGAATGATAATGGGCAGAGCAACCCTGGGTCATTATATGAGATTTTGACAGTGCTGTATTACACCATACAATATAAAGGTTCATTATTTAAAAGTAACGATGAATATTTTGATATATCAAAACTACTTGTGATATGATACAGGTGGAGGAAGTTTAGAACAAACGTCGATAATGCTGTAAAAATTGAATGATGAAGTGTCTGATGGATACCATTATTGTTTGTTACAAGACTATAGTCTTTCCATCGCTTTCGACAGGATGTTAGCAAACAAAACATGAACAAGCAATCTGTCAAGGAATAGACGGAAAATTGTGACCATTTGTTTAACCATTCATTATTATTACCCATGAACACAATATTCTTGGCTTCATCGTTCGACAGACGAGACACTCGAATCCTAAAAAATGATCGTTTCTACCCCTGTGATAAGTGGTAGTTACTGTTCCAAATGGCGGTCAGTAAAGGGTAAGGAACTCGTTTGTCTTTTGTCAGCGTAATATGACTGGACGGCGTGCGTTGTTTGATTGTTTCTCAACGGTATGCTTAGTGAGGTTTTATTATAAAAAGCGTATGACAATGTGGATGTTCCTTTCCCGACTAAGGACTAAAAACAGGACATAATAAAAGCTGTACCGCGATAGTTCACTGTACAACATGAAATATTGACTTTGTACTTTCAAAGTACTTCCTTGATATAAGTATCCATTCATTAGAGAATGCCATAGTGTTTTCTATGATGTACGGAACAAATTTTGTTTTCTTGCATGCCTTGCTTTATTTGTTACTATCATTTCTACACAATGGTTGAGTTATATAATAGTTTGTACTTAGAACTGTTGATAGAAATATACACAGTTTTATCAATCGATAAATTCTCATTCGTTCTTTGAAAAAGATTACCTTACCTGAGGGCATTTTTGTAAAATAGATATGATAGAATGACTTAGTGATATACGCTAAAGCATATTAAATCCGATTTTTTTTATTAAAATAGGGGTATCTTCATTATATTTCCCCTTGCCCAGACTGATAACAGCGTGTAATCAGGACGATCAAAGGGATATCATAAAAAATAAAATTGTGTAGATCGCCAAGACGTATAGCCTCATTATAAAATGTACATGTACATACAATTTGCTTACCAAATGTTTTGTTTCTTATGTTGTAGGCTGACGTTTGCAATCGGTACATTGGTTATGACATTTTCAAATGCATGTAAGTCCCATATCCAGTTAATTGATATGAAAATGAAAACGTAATATAAAAATTTAACATTTAAATTGTTTTACATGTAACAAATCTCACAAAATTTTTTTACATAAATTGCTATTGACAGAGATAAATATCGTTTTCCTGAGGTGATTCTTCACCATTTTGAAATAAAAATTTGTATAAAAATAGTGTTCTTTCATATAGATAATGATTTAATTTCATTTCGTAATATTAAAGCAAAATAAATCGATATTGACCGAGATACCAATTGTTTTCTTAAGTTTATTTCTAGAATCGAAATTTTTAAAGTAACAATTGTTTATTTTTTATATAAATGATGAATTTTGTTTCATTTCAGCCTTTCCATGGCTAGTGATTCCGGCTTTTAGCTTAATTTCCCTAGCGGGACTTGTTATCCTTCTCACAAACATTCAAGTGTCCAATCTTTTTGGATCCCGACGGAATACCGTAATGGGTTCTCTCATTGGCGCCTACCATTCTAGTGCCATCATCCTGCTGGCAATGAAGGTAATTAGCATTTTTTTCTAAATCATTGTACACATCAAAAGATAGGGTAGAAGAGTAATCAGGTTCACGTTGTAAAATATGGTAAAATACCTAAAGGCTTTTCAGATCGATCAGACAGTTTAATCACTGTTATCGGAGAAAGACTTCTTTGTAGTATTATACCTGTATAGTAACGGACAATTACAGGACATTATAATGGCGCTAGTATGCACATCACGAAATGCAGACACTGCAATGTTTATCGCTTCATCTAGGTATGCCATTTACAGCCTTTCTGTACATGGGTATCCAGCTCGCACATGAAATAATTCGAATATAAATTTGAATTTTCCTTATATTTTGGTCTATTTTGAAACAAAACGGAGTCTTAAAAATATCATTTGTTATTTCGCCATCTGTAAATCTAAATGAAGCGGCAAGGTTTGATAAATAACCTTCGGATGTTTGTTATTATTAATATTTCATTTCCAAATAGAAAACCCGCACTCACTCACCACTGTGAAGCACAATACATTCATAGAAGAATTGATATAAATGACATTTCATATTGAACAAAGACATACCGAACTAAACTCTCTAAAATCGGTACAAGGCGACTGCAGCCAAGAATAGAAATCCTCTGACAACCAGCAACTGTATGTCAGTCGGTAAAGCCGTTGTTTATGTTCGCACTGGAGACCCAGGTTCGCTTCCTGATTGGGGCACTCAAAAGAAATGACTATTTCCCATGTTATTTTACACAAACATATATACAATATATAGCATAATGTGACCAATTTGGCTAATTTGAAAGATTTCCGTTTTCCGTTACCAATCTAGGGCATCAGACTAACAGACAGTTGTCTACCAAACGTAAATCGTACTTACGACATGTGAATGACCCGCTGATATTACGGTAGTCCTGCTGTCCTTGAATTAACTAGGTCTTGGAAGAACCTTAAGCAATACTTCAAAACGTAAGGCGTCGTTTTCCTAGAGAAAAAGAAAACATTAGATAAGAAAAATCGGAATAGAAAACAGCACGACTGATTGAGGAAAGCCGCGAGATATACACCCCTATTTATAATGGGTATTCGTTCCTCGTGAGCACGATTTATTCCGATATATTAGCCAGAACGTACACCGACTGCCTACATTATTTCTTCCATAAAAGGAACCTGTGGTAATTAGTCAATTTCGCGGAAACCTTGTGTCCGTTCTATTACAACCTTAATGTAATCTCTCCCCTTCATATATCACCTTGTCTCGTGAACACCGTCGAATCCCCCTTATCAATCTCGCCTGCGGAGACTGTAAACAACGCTTACGGCTTGTACTCAACGTGTGATTTCCGTTGTGTACCTTCTCTGCAGAGCAAGAATGTTTTACGATGTGCAGGCTTTTAAGAAACTAATATATCTTCCTATGTTCTTTTTTCATATAATGAATTTTGTTCTTTTGTTCATATCCTAAATTTTGTCAATTTCAAAGACCTTTGCCAATCCCAAAGAACTTTGTCAATCCTATTGACGTTATTTATGATAATGATAACAACCGTGGGGTCTTTGCCCTCCATTGGCATTTACCGAAGAAGTTTAAAGTCCCATTATGTTTTCACCAAACTTTGCTAAAATATAAATTAACATCCCTTATGGAAGGTTCTTCATTTGGTTTCTTTCCAATGAAGATAATTACGCAATAATCAATTAGTAAAGAATTCTTAAAATAGAACGGGTTGATTTGCATAGTTAAAAATACCTCTTGTTTACGTATATGTTCGATACCCGGATATAGTAAACAAAACAACAATGGCCGAGACAGAGGGCAGTTTTGAGGAAACGGTGAGCAATACCATGTTCTATAATTGTTTTAGTATATGATACATATTAGATTTCACAGATTATAAATGTGTCCTATCAAAGGTTACATATAGTTCATATAAAGCTTAATACAAAATACGTATTAATCGAAAAAATAGTGGAAGTAAATAGTGAAATGCATACATGGGGCACCATATGGGGTATTTTATCGTATAAATATAAACACGTGGCCGTGTCAATTTTGGTAATGATCGGAACGTGCACGTGGTGAAGGACGGACCCATGTGTGTTCGCCGACACGTATTTGGCGAGTCTTCAGTGCGTTCGCCATGCACGATGTTGAAGTTTGTTAGGGAAATTCCACTTTTTGTGTGCCTACGCATGCGTACTAGATTGTTTTAGCTCTGGGGCGGAACTACGGATTTCCCCCTCTCCGAAGAGGGGTTTTCTATTGTTTTTTTAAAAACATGGAAATGTTGGCCATTTTTTATTAGCGGATATTTTCATAAGGATATATGCTCTACAATTCAGCAAAGTTTGGGAATATTAAAAACGATATTTTTTCACCCCAAAACATAATGGGGCTTTAAAGAAGGGCAAGCATATCTTCCCTATATAGTAAACAACACATAAGGCAGGTAGTTTGGTCCTTTCATGTACATCAAAAGAACCGATTAACGTTACAATATCGACGGAAATTTTTGTAAGCCTGTGATTGGCCAATTTTTTTTCTCGCAAAAAGTCATCAATTTTACCATCAAATGTTACGATAGTGAGAGTAACCCCTGGGTTATCGAGGATGCAGAAGATAATTTTGCAATATGTGCTTTTAAAATTAAACTAGTTCACTTGTTGTGAATTGCGCGAAGCTTCTTTTGAGTTTTGGTTCCGGAAACTGATTACGTTAATATTATTTTCAAATCATAAAGTGAAAATGTCGTGTTTTCCCATAATTCCAAGTAACTCCTGAATTGCTTAAAGTACACTATTGATTTCAGTGGAATGTTATCCTTAGTCGTCACACAAATTGCAGTTTTAGTTAAAAAGTGCCACCATTTCAATTTCGTTTCGTTTTTATGTTGCAAGCAATCGCTTTGATGACGTCACTGCATTACTTAAGAATACTTCTGAAAATAAGAACATTTAACGACTGGTTCAATGATAGTTATTATGTTTCTGCGATACACCCATTGGAAATATCGTTTTTAATGTGAATAGTCGGGCAAAGGAAACCAGCCTAAATGCGGTCTTTGGCCTTCCAAAAGTCATTGCATACCATAATGATTGTCAAATTCTGCTTACGGTGTCCAGTTTTGACCATTGAAGTTATGGGGAAGCCCCGTGTAAATTTAGCACAGTTCTAAATATAAGTTCGCCTAATTCTTTGAAAACGAGGCTGCGTGGAAATGTCGTTAAGAGCTAACTGCACTGATAGCCGGTCGGGAAGACGTATTTGGATTCCCATAATATATATTAATTTCTTCGTATACAGAGCGATTTTGATGGGAGATTTTATTTTTCTATTTCATAAGAAATTATATTGGATATATTAACACCATTTTTACCGACTTTAGCCTTTGTTTGTCCAACTATTCGCTTTAACAATAATACAGATGGGCTAAATTTTTCGCAACGGAAAGTTTTCGGTTTGCATATTTATCTGCTTTTATCTAGACATTAATTAAACATAAAATTATCTCTGGGCATCAGAATAAACGTTATTAATAAAGCAACTGAGTAAGATAGTCTTCTGGTTGTAAAAAAGACATATTGAAAATCTTTGATTTAATATCCAAAATCACATTTTTTAATGTCATGGTATTGCAAATGAGACAAACTTTTAATTTATATATTCAAATACATTAACTTTATTAGAATATGTTTAATAAGCAATAATCTTTGAAGGGAATTAATGGTGACAAATTGATAAAAATATTATTGTTAAACAAAATTTGTATTTAT
>SAYR01042817.1:569325-608437 GCA_004382745.1 Argopecten irradians irradians | reverse complement strand
AAATAAATGTATTTAACGTGATAAGTGTCAGTCTGTAACACCAATGTTATACATGATTTACACTTAAAACGTTATCAAAATGAATGCTAATTTTCATAAAGCTATATCTTATATATTGAATTAAGCAGTTTATAAATGTAGGGAAATACAATTTGGCAATATTTCATCTAGATTTCTGGCATACGAGAGGTTACAAAATGTATCGGGAAGATAAGGATCGACTACCCGAAATGGAAAATAGGGCTGACGCTCAAACTAAATACAAAATTGAAGAAATGTCAGGATGGATTTATTGGTTTAATGTTCCTATTAACAGCCAAGGTCATGTAAGGACGTGGCAGGTTTGTTGGTGGGGAAAGCCGGAGTTACAGGAGAAAATCCACCGACCAGCCGGTCAGTACCTGACAACTGCCCCACATGAGATTGGAACTCGCCACCCAGAGGTAGAGGTCTTGTGGTAATATATTGAGACATCTTAAATAACCACTCGGCCATTGTCGACCTTCAAAAAATTTAGGAAATGCTTTAGACCTTTACACTGCATATAAACAGCAATATTCAATTTATTTGTTATAAATTGTAACACTCGGAAACAGATTCATACACGTAAAACACAGCATGATGAAATCTAGGATCGATCTAAATTTGATTAAAACACATATTATTATTCTACCTCCTTTTCACCAAACGAATTTGAAAATAGTCATTGTGTTTTAAAGAGATTGCCATCGATCTACAATGTGTTTGCAAACTTAGGTAAGATGATTTCTATAGGGATTTTCAAAGGTTATAATCATCTAAATTTCATTGATATACGGTGGTTCCTACTTGAAATTTGAAAATAAAACCAGTAAAAGCATTATCTCCTTAAAACCTTTTGATATTTTATCATTCTGTTTTACTGTTCGAACGTTTTAAATTCTTAAATATTATTTGCATAATATAGATTGCTTTGTTTTATGTACCTTTAGGACGTTTTTAAAAAACTATCTCAAACCAAGTTTTGCGCATAAAGAATTAATTTCTAATGATGCTAAACTCTGAAGAATGAGGGTTTCCTCTTTCAGGAGCAGACGAGTTAGTTTTTTGTTCAGTTAAACAAAAACTTACTTTCCGTCGTTACCAACATTATGAAAAATTTGAGCTTCAAGATAAAAAAGTATTGAAAAATAATTAATTGTGTCTCGAAAAAAGTCCATGGGACTAATCCCTGTTATGTCGAAGTACTGATTTTGCATCCACCAAAGGGAACTCAATTATATATTAAGGTATATACTGTATCTATATATTTGTGTAAATTATACATATATTTACTAAGAAATCCAGTTATTGATCAAATAATGAGAGTAGTTTATGCTCTGTGGAGCATGTTAAAATACTGGTCAACGAAAACCCCAACTTGTTAAGGTGGAAATATTTCTCCTAAGGAACATGGCAAAGACACCATGTCATGTATGGCATTGATCAATATTGTCGTGCAACAACTGGAGTCTATAGATAAACTCATAGGACCAGCACGATGGAAATAATAGTTATGATTTAACTTTACACTTTACACACGAGTAAAACATCGTGGCCATTAGGCGTGCTATTCTTATACCGGTCACTCCCACCCTTTCTTGCTTGGCGTTTAGCAACCATACGCCTTTCGATTGTCTATTAGGCACAACGCAAATATCAATCGAATCAGCGGCGACATAGACAATAGACAGTGACTGGCGTGCTCTACTACATCCCAGAGTTCTGTAACGCTCGGCTCGGACAGCAGTGTGATTAGCAAATCCAGCAAGTTTACGAGAGATATATTAGATTTAAGAAGGCTAAGACTTTAGCTTGTCGCTCAGTCGAGCAGTTAATTAGGCTTTACGACAATCTATTTTCCATACTCGCACATACACGAGAGTTCTTAATGAAATGTGCCACATGATTACTTGACCAAGGAATTGGTTTTCACATAGTGTTCTAGATTGCTATTAAGCAGGATACAGTTTTTTCTGATTGTCATTAGGTTTGGTTAGTAAAGCAAGATGGTGCACTGCTCATTTAACAAGCGCCATTTAAACACTGATTTGGGCTGTTATGGAGTGTTTGTTCTTTACCGGTATTGTCTTTGGATTGTCGTGGTTATCTGTGACTCTTTCGAAGGGACCGCTACTTTTTAGATCTATGTAACATAACCCTTGAAGAAGATGTTCCGGATGTATTACCAAACACGGTTCTAAACACAGACATGCTTACAGAGCTTGAAACACCTATAATACGTACAGATATAAACAAAAACAAGTCCCGACGGAAATGTCGCCCTAGAAAGAAATGGCGGACCACAACACCACCTTACGAGTATGAAGTGTACGATCCTTTCCTCTGAATGACTCCAGATATTTTTGTGACGAGCAGGAGGAGGGTTGGATATAGTGAATGCCATAGTGTTGATAATTCGACATGGACTTCTTTTACCCCTGGGAATCTTTTTAGATGCCTACGGTACGAACAAGGACTCGTCTTATTGCCGTGTAAGTATATTTGTTTTCAATTACTAAATACAGTCATCTTATTTATCCCTTTAACTATGCATAAGTCATGTTTTATGTATTTGTCATTTGTTTTAGCTTCACTACCTCATTTCAGCGTACAAAATATTATGCTTTTATTATATACACAGCAGTAAAAATAGTTGTTATACATTTTAAATCATTAATGATCTAGTAACTAAAAAAGGTATATATGATTTGGTATAAAAGCTGATTTCTTATTGACATACTCCCATGGTCCACACAAACAGCAACTCTTACTGTTCTACAAATACAGAGTTATAATTACATCTGCTACCAATTACGTTATCGGCAAAAAAAATGAACTTGATCGTAGAAGAATTTTCCCCTATAATCCCTATGATCCCTGACGGAACATACCAAATTAAAGTCGCAGTTCAAGGCTTAGTCCTCCACGCACAAGAAGTTGATGCAACTTAGACAAATGAAGCTAACAGAGAAGCTAATATAGCTATTTATATGCTAAGACTTTAAGTATGTTAGAGTGTCCCAATCCCAGAAGCTTGCAACATGGCGATACATGTGTGTTTGTGATCATGATGTATAGTTTTGAATGTCGTCTTTTTGTAGCCTTTGTTATGTGTACGTAATGGTACCTAAAACAGAACTGCTTTCACCTTTTATATGGTAGATGTAAAGAAGTTTGATAATTTTGTCTGAACAGGTATTATCATATCATCATTACTACATTTAATTACTAGTTCATCTTTTAAAAAGTAATTTCAAACTTTAAATTTCTATTATTTGGGTTGTCCTCTATGTTTCCGGCGTAGTCAGGCCAACCTTAAAAATGTTCGGGTGTCAAATTTCTTTTGATAAACTTTAAATTTCTGTTTCGGCAACTTCATGGACCCATTAAGTAGAATATTAGCGATTAAAAAACTGAAATACTGCAATATTTTACTAAACAACTCAAAAAAACCAGACAATTTTTCGATGTCAAATTACATAGCAATTGGTCAAATAGTAGAACTTTCAATTAAATATTCGAAGATTAGCAATATAAGTGGCAACCACTTTCTATACATTTCTGTTTGTCTCGGCCAAGAAACGTAATGTAAAACATCTTTCTATAATTTGTTGACCCAGAGGATTGCAACAGAAATACAACAAGTTTGTATAGACTTCTTTGTGTTGCCATGGAATTCAATCGAAATCTCACCACTCTAACAGTCTTCAAACATCCATGGTAACAGCAGAAGTCTTCGAAATTCTATCTGCCTCGGCCAGGGAAATTGTCCTTTTTACATACGGAAACCTCTAAGATTAGCAACTGGAGTAGCAAACTACGTTTACATATTTGTAAGTTTCTTTTTCTTGTCTCTGCCAGGGAACTATATCGACATCTACCCCTTCTTAAATGGAGAAATATCATGTGTGTCAGTCAGTGTGACAGTTTTCATATAGCCTTGGTATTCATTCTCCTGTGTCAATGCAGCAAACGTCGATTTTGTTGTTATTGCTTTTTGATTTTCTGCCAGACAGTTCAGAGCAAATAATTCTGGCATTTCTTTCAAATTAATAACTAGTATTTAACGACACCTCATGGCGACGCCAGAAAGATATATTGAACAAATAATAGAAATAGATTACATAGAACAAATGCTTTTGTAAGTCAAAAAATGAATCTTGTGTATAAGATGAAATGCTTGTACATAAAAAGAAAGAAAAAATGATTCTATGCAACATACATAAAATATTTACAGATGTTTCATATCATCTTCTTGAAAAACTGTTTTTATATATTGTTTGACAGATCGTGCATGCAATGCCACTTAATATGGAACGTAATTTGTTGATTTGTGTAAACAGATTAGAAATTTATTCATAATAACAATAAGCGGACAAGAGTAATTCGTTTGGGAGTAGTTAGGAAAATCCAACTGTTTCGAGTTCATTTATGCATGTCACTGCATTAAGTACTGTTATCATGGCTATATACATCTAAAGCATTGCTTATGCTATATCGTAAAAAGGAAATATCAATCATATTATTACATAAATTCATAGTGTATACATACATGTAAGCGTTGCTTATGGTACATGTATATAGAAAATAAGAAACATCAGCGGCATTATTCATCTTAGAGTCATGGTGTATCATTTTAAAAAAAGTTTTTATATTGTTAATTGATTTGCTTTTGTTCTGTTACCTTAGCAGATAGATAATTTTATAACGCTGTGATTGCAACTTCCATTCACTCTATATAGTATATAGAATACGTCATAATTTGCTCTGTTTAAGTCGCATCACGATTTTGGCTGAACTGCTTGTCTGTCATTTGTTTTCATTTGAATGGATTTGCAGCTCTTTGTGGTATATTGCATTTAAAATCATTAAGATAACATTATTCAATAGGCAATCTTATAAGTTTAATGTAATTCCCATGTCATTTTCGTAATAGTGAGAATGAAAGCATTCTAAAATTTTTACCTTAATAACTTCAATAGGCTATCTTAACATTTAAATGCTATCCCTATTCATTCTTTAATCATTTATGTTAAAACCATGTTACATTTATCTCAGATATTTTCCATATGTTAAACTTTGTTACTGCATCACTTTTGACCTAATTCAAACACCCTCCCAATTGAGAAAGGTTCTTTGCACTGTCTCCTGGTCACATAAAAACATTATTTGTCTTTTTTTCCTTCTTTACCTTTCCCTTTCAACTTTATGAATACCCTGAAAATTTTGGATTTTTAATTACATTACTAAACAATTAATTCAAATTGCGTTCAAACAAGATGGATATAATAGTGCATGCCGTAGATTGCTTTTTCAGTCATAAAACGAAACTTGTAAAGTTCATAGTGTAAAAAATGATTTAATTGTATATATTGATACCTGCCCTAAAAGCCCATGCGTTGCTAAGACCAATTCCTTAAATCCTAATAGCACAAATTTGACACGTTTTTACAGGGACCGCATTGGCTATTCAGACTAAGTTCCCGAGGTGGTCTTTATTATTTGACCTTATATGGCTTATTTCCATGAAATCATAGCATTTACTGAATAATTAACTAACATATTCAGATATTTTTTCTAGGAATCTGTAGTACCTTTGAACCGATATCGTTGTCATGCTATTCATTTAATAGTGTATTTTATACGCGTACATCTAGGGCTTTGTTAAAGTGTTAAAGCGTAGGCACAGCACAGAAGATGCCTGGAGATAGAAATTAATCATAGCGAGAACGGATAATGCAAGGAAAGTCTTATCTTAAATATGCGGAATTCAACATACGACAAAGTCCATGCCACAGAAACAAATGAAGCTGATAGAAAAATAACTACCTTTCCATTAGCGCTAGTTAAAAATTAAAGTTGGTTAAGGGAAGTGTAATCTAGCTCTATGATTGGAATTGTTGAGTCATATTTAACAAAGCGGTAAAAACGTACACAAAAAGATGTATGCTAAAGATATGACCCAGAAAAAAAGAAAACTAGCACACTCCAAACGACATGTGATTGTGATGTAATGCATTGTTATAAAGATGTATCGTGCCTTTGACATAGATAACACAATGGAAAATCAAGTATAGTTGTACGACTGTATAGAGGTTTCAAACGATTCATGTGACCAGTCATTTTCTAAGCATGTAATACATAAAGTAATTCATTGGATTGGGTAGAAGTGATAATGATACACGATTGGTAATAATGGAGGTCATCAAACGTAAATTGACGAGGAAAAAGATATGCGATATCTTTGTTAACAAAACTAATACTTGAAAAATGTAGTAAACATTAAGATTTGTTCATGAAATTTGCCCTTGAATTTATAAAATAAACATCAAAAACATTGCTTGACATTTGTGATCTTGTTTTATTTAAGAAATCTTGATATACAATGATATTCATAACGGAACGTCTAAACAGTTGTGAACAGATATGGTTGTTATTCTTCGCTATATGTATTACGTATTAGTAGAATATTATGCGGAGTGCGGAGGGTCATTCTCTGCCACAGTGGTCTCTTGTGATATGTAGAATATTCTGCGGAGTGTAGTGTGTCATTCTCTGCCACAATGGTCTCTTATGATATGTAGAATATTATGCGGAGTGCGGAGCGTCATTCTCTGCCACAATGGTCTCTTGTGATATGTAGAATATTCTGCGGAGTGCAGATGGTCATTCTCTGCCACAATGGTCTCTTATGATATGTAGAATATTCTGAGGAGTGCGGTGGGTCATTCTCTGCCACAATGGTGTCTTGTGATATGTAGAATATTCAGACGAGTGCGGTGGGTCATTCTCTGCCAAATGGTTGGTCTTGTGATATGTAGAATATTCAGACGAGTACGGTGGGTCATTCTCTGCCACAATGGTCTCTTGTGATATGTAGAATATTCAGACGAGTGCGGTGGGTCATTCTCTGCCACAATGGTCTCTTGTGATATGTAGAGTATTCAGACGAGTACGGTGGGTCATTCTCTGGCACAATGGTCTCTTGTGATATGTAGAATACTCAGACGAGTACGGTGGGTCATTCTCTGGCACAATGGTCTCTTTGTGATATGTAGAATATTTCAGAAGAGTACGGTGGGTCGTTCTCTGCCACAATGGTCTCTTGTGATAGGTAGAATATTCAGACGAGTACGGTGGGTCATTCTCTGCTTCAATGGTCTCTTGTGCTAGGTAGTATATTCAAGTGAGTACGGTGGGTCATTTCTCTGCCACAATTGGTCTCTTGTTGAAGGATAGGATTTTGGCTCTGAACCCCCGGGGGCAGGGGGGGGGGGTCGGGGCCCAAAAGGGGAAATAGAGGTTAATCCTATAAATCACTACTTGTCCTAGAGTTCTGCATTGATTGTAACCAAATTTGGCCACAAACATTCTTGCGGAAAAGGAAACAGAACCTGTATAAATTTTGGTTCTGACCCCCGGGGGCAGCAGGGGCGGGGCCCAATAGTGGAAATAGAGTTAAATTCTATAAATCGCTGCTTGTCCTAGAGTTCTACATGTATTGTAACCAAATTTCGCCAGAAATATCCTTGGGAGAAGGGGAACAGAACTCTTGTATATATTTTTGGCTCTGACCCTTCGGGGGCAGGAGGGGCGGGACCCAATAGGGGAATTAGAGGTAAATATTCAAATTCCTTCAGAAAAGAAACAATGAACCAGTATTCACAACAGTACTTGGCATTACAAACCAGGTGAGCAATACAGGCCCTCTGGGCCTCTTGTTCAAAATCGCATTACTTTTGAACCGCGGAAAAAACAACAGTCTATATGGTATGATACACGATATGACACACTGAACAAAATGGAATAGATCTATCCGCTTAATACTACAGCAATAGATTTAGATTCGCTTTTTTTGCATGAAGTATCAGATTATAGTTACAGACGATGGATATAATTTATTGAAATTACTTTCTCTAATTAAACTGTAATATGTATGGTTACAAAATCTTTGGTTTGGTGGCAATTATTATTTTTTATTAGTCTTATACGTCTGCAGCGACTAGGGGTTATGCTGGAATGACCCAGTCTGTACATTTGTCTGTCTGTCATTCGCAAACATTGTTCATCTGCTCCGAAACAACGTATACTGGACCAATGTCAATATAATTCATAATAATTTCGGTTACCATACTTATTTTTGTTACTATGGTAAATGAGTTACTGCACTCAGGTTTTGTAAAATTGTTATTCTCATTTGTCTCGAGATCAATTTTGTTATGGATGCCTACTTTTTAACATATTGCAGTGTTTAATCATGGTTACCATGCTAATAAACACGAGGTTTCTGATAAGTAGAACATAAAAGATAAACATGAAAGGAATTTGTGTATGGATTATTGCTAAGCTTATTTGGTTCTATTTTCACAAAAGAACATGTTATTTGGTTGTCATGATCTTACAAGAAGGATAGTGGAGGTTTTAGTCTGCACTGAATCAATATTTAAAAAGTGGTGTTAATACATGGTTTCGGCCACTATCCTTTTATTTCATTTTCACTGCCTTTGTTAAACGTATTTTAGTTGTTTCTTTTGTGATTAAAAACATTATGATAGCTCAAGTTGTTTTAGTTTCCTTTAACTAGTAAGGAGATGCTATTTTCTTGTCGTAATATAACACGAGCTAATGACGTAAATTGTAGCCATTGATTTTTCAATACAAAGAAAAATAAGCAGCATAATCAATCAATCACCAAATTAAATCAAAATAAGTTTCTGAAATTAAATGAAAATATGCAGACTTTAACGGATAATATTAAAAATAACTTTATAAACTCAGTTGTAACATATTTTCATATTTTACGTACTTTCTTCTCTCACGAATCAAAGATAAATAATTTGAATGAGAGTTTTTTCCCTGCAATGCTGTATCAAAAATGAAAATCGGATTAGTTTTCCTTTCGATTAAATCTGTTCCTATACATGTACCATGAAACATTCATCATTATATAATAAAACAGTCTTTAGATCACAAAATAGAATACATTATTTTGACGTGTTCTCAAGTTTTCGTCCGGAAACTAAAATTTGTGAAACAATCTATTTCTAGTAACGGTAAACATTGATCTTTAGACCCCGAATTCAATCCTTAGCTCAAGTCATCATCTGGAAACTAATATTTTGTGAAGCAATCCATTTTTAGTTTTGGTGACTTTTTGACCCCGAATTCAATTCCAAGCGAAGTTACCTCTATGCTATCATTGTATGAAGTTTGACAAATTCTGTTGATATGTTCTCAAGTTATCATCTAGAAACTTAAATTCGTGAAACAGTCTATTTTTAGAAACAGTGACTTTGTTGTCGACCTTTTGACCCCAAATTTACTTCCAAGCTGTATT
Organism: Argopecten irradians irradians; assembly: GCA_004382745.1. Lineage (NCBI taxonomy): Eukaryota > Metazoa > Mollusca > Bivalvia > Pectinida > Pectinidae > Argopecten > Argopecten irradians. The sequence goes on along the minus strand of SAYR01042817.1, from coordinate 599,079 downwards.
TCATACTATGCTACCCAAGTTTAATCAACATCCATCCATTTGTTCTCAAGTTATCATCTGGAAATCAAATCAGGGTAGACAGACGGGTAGGAGACATCCTGATAACAGGCAGAGCCACGGGTGGCTTCCAATGTAAGTGCTGTCTTACACGTGTGAAGCTTGTCGCCGAAGACACTAAGCAACACACCCCACCCGGTCACATAATAGTAATAAGACAGGCGGACCAATCGCTCCATTCCATTAATACTGAGAGACAAGCAGTACCAGAAACTACCACTATTATAGACTATAGTGTATCACGGCCAGGGGATAGAACCTAGAGCCTTCCTCACAGCTTTAACCATTGACAGAATAATAAATGACACCGATATCACGATCTATCTTTATTTTTTATAACCGTATTCCCAAACAGTCAACCTGAAAAAGAACAAAATATAAATAAACCATAAATCTTGATGAAGATTATTTTGGCGAATTTGAGAATATCTTTACACATATCAAGATTTTGAAATAATTGAATGGGTCATCAATATATACATATGTATAAGTACATAAAGTATTTCGAAATGACGTTATCTTTAAATCCATTGCATATTGTTTTGGTAAATAATATTTAATAAATATTTACTTAGGATCACTATATCGAAGATATTATAAGGGAGCTACTGAACAACATTAAAGGTTACATTGTAGCTATTCAAGCAGATGCAGATTTCATAAACAATGTGTCTCATAGCATACATTTATGTGACAGCTTTTATATATGAACAAAGTAACCTCAAACACCTGTAATTTTTCTTCCCATCTATCTGGTTACAACGACACATTCAGTCTTTAGCCTGTTGTACAGTACACTACCATAATACATGTACATGTATATAACAAATCTACTCATTTAGCAAAAAAAACAAAGACCGAAAACTTACCGAGATATGTATGAAACAAACACTGCAAATGTGTACTGCGGGACTCATTGCATGTGAAATCGACACCCGTGATTGAATGGGTAACGTATAACAACGAGTTTCGCAGTTTTCCCTTGACTACCAATCTTTAGAATTATCGTACACTGCAAAACAATTGTCTGTATTTGACGTTCAGTATCCTTACCTTCAAGGTGCCAGATCAGCTGGACATTGTCGGTAGGTAAGGACGTGGAGCTCCCTGTGGGTACATTTGGCTTTCTGGTATTCACATCTAAAACAGAGAATAATTTTCACGATGAAACATTGAATTCTCCTAAAAATGAAATCGGTTGTTCTAGGAGTCTATTTCATCGAAGACACGGGCTATACGCGTCAAGTTCGATTGATAAAGATACACAATGCAAAAGTGTAACATAATCTTTTTCATCAAGACGCCAGTATGAAATCTATATTTTACACGTAAGAAATTAATTACCCACCCTCCTTAAAAACAATAGGTGCATGTTGGCTAATCAATATGCCTATTTACATTTGTTCAACAATTTTCCAAGTACAGATCTCTGTTGGCTAATCAATACGCCTCTCTACATTAGTTCAATTATTTTTCCGAGTATAAGTCTTCATACAATTTAGAGTTGTCTCGCTTCATATACCACAATGTATTCTTTCACTTATTATACGCTATTGAGGCATTTAAAAAAATAAAAGTTTACACAAGAAGTCTTCAACTAGCAAGGATATAATTTAAATTAGAATATTAATCAAGATAGAGTTATGAAACCCGTGATTTCGCGAGATCGATCTATACTGTATTTATTCCATAGAGTTAACATGAAAAATCGACCTACACAAGAGTAATTCAACAAATCGGTCCGTATTTGCGATATGTTTTAAAGAGACTATGATATAAAATGTTAACTAGTTCATCGAAAAGCTTAGATGTAAGCGGTCTACATAGAAAAATATAAAAATAAAAGAAAAATATCATGTGACATTTAAATTTTAATGTCATAACGGCGAATAAAAGTTCTAGAAAGTATTCAAATATGCAGGAAAGGTATGTTTTGTTAAACTTTATTTTTATTTTTACTTCAATGATTGATCAAGGTTCTCTATCTTATTAACGTGATACAGATGGTTATACATTCAAAACAGTTAATTAAAATGAACAGATTGACCGGATTTTGCCAATAAAATTAAATCTTAATGTTTAGAAAATTATCTTTGCAAACAGTTTGGCTTTTATGATATAGATAAAAACTTTGAAACTACATATTTGCTATCAGTTATTTAAGATAGAAGTCAAATTATGATTTGATCACTACACAAATACTAATCTTGTGATTTTTTAAAATGTAATGTTCAGTTTCATTGACTATATATCAAGCAGCTATAGCAATTTGGTTGTAATGGACACTGATTAGTTGATATCTTTTGATAGATATTTCGATATGCTGTGATTGGTTCATACTTAATTGATAAGCTTAATTGATACGTGGACCATATGTTGTTACTTACGCATTGTCGTATGTTTTAAAGTCACTAGCACAGATAAACTCCTGCTCGGTCCCGCATTTGTCATGACTGATTTCCACGCAGATGAAATCGAGGACAGCTTCGGAGCCGTGGATGGTCGGTGGTGAGTTAGTGGCTACAGTACCACTTGCGGGAGCTGAGGTGGTTACCACACCACCACCGGGAGCTTGGGTGGATGGCGAACCTCCAGGCAGTGTTATATTTTCGCATGCAGCGTAAGCATATACATGTAAGTCCTTATTGGCACAGTGAGCTTTGGAGAAATCACACCTGAAGCACATGATACGTTCTTATACTGTGAAATCGTTTATTTTAGTTGGACTCGATTTTCGAGGATTTTAATTTTTTACAATTTTGTTGGCATATCTAGATTTGTATAGATCACTTTCCAGTCAAAAAACTACGAACATATAAAGTGGAACTTAAGTCTCGAAAAAAATAACCGATGAAAAAATGGTTGTATAGGTTGATTGTGTTAAGAAAATCGAAGAAAACTAAACCCACAAAACATAATGATTTAACGGTATATTGAAATAGCGAAATATTTGTTCACTTTAAGGCCCCACAACGTCCCAGGAAACAAAGTTGATAAACAACAGTAATAATGGCAGAACTAATATATACATGACCTCACCAAACAAATGCAAGGTAACCTGCGTAAATCAAAATACAGATGCTGCAATGCTCATTTCGATGTTTTACCGCCTGGCGCAATGCGCGATAGAACACAAATGTAAGGTGATTATGACTATACCAGGAAACATAGAATGACGTGGGTTAATAGAAATTATATTTATCTGTTCAGGAAGTGATGGTGTAATGTATCACCGAAGTTAAGCTAGTAATGTTTGGGTTTGTTGGGAAATTTTCATACTACAGTTGTACGAATGCGACATAATAAGGACTACACCAGATGACAAAGGAAGACGAGCATTTCAGTAATTGATATTTAATGTATCAATTCAAAACTGTTCAGGAAGCAATGGTAAATGTTTAATCGAAGTTTAGCTTATAATGTTTGAGCCTGTTGGGAAACGTTCATACTACGATAGTTAAAAATGTGAGGTAATTAGAGCTACACCAGGTGACATTAGAAAACGAGCATTTCAGTAAATAATATTTAATGTATCAATTCAAAACTGTTCAGGAAGCGAATATAAAATTAATGATTTATTGAAGTTACGTTAATACTTTTTGGGACTTTTGAGAAATTCTCATAATTTTTTTTATATCTACATTTTTACGAATGAAAGCCGTTTGGGTATGCGTCTTGAAACGGACTGGCAAAGTTTCGCATGTTGTGCTTCCAATGTTGTCACAATTAATATCGTTTATGCTTTTTTTGTGTATACCTGCTTTTTCTGAATTACAGACGTTCGATATTTGACCTTTTGAACAAGTTAAATGGCATTAAAACAAGAGGCCATACTGCCTCTTACGTTAAAGATCCATATACTTCTGTTCATTTTTTTTTTTAAATTTCCAGGTTCGAAAATCTGAGACAATAAATGACATTGAGGACATAAAATAAACGAAGAATAGTGTTCAAGTTAGCCTCCACAAATTCGTCAGGTTCATGAGTAATTGGAAACAATATAACTAATCTGAAGTTAAATTTGTTTGAAATGACTAAATGTATTTTAAAATATCACTGATGTTGACAAATTGGATTCGATACATTTCCATTTGACTACAAACGCCATCTGTTTTTGTAGCAATTGACTACGGTACATACAGTTTGGCAAAATAAGTTATAAGTTGAAATTGTATTATATACATTTTTATATCTTCTAAATTTCAATATCATCCTCGTTCAAGTTGTCTTCGTCTTTAAGCATGAGCACAACGTGATTTTTTGAGTTATTTACTAAATGCAAATACTTACTAAATTAGTCAAAATTATTTGTCAAACAAAATCATGTCGTGTCATTACCTGTTTCTGTAAGTTTTTCCGTCCGTTCCACACTCGGGACTGTTTCCATATCGGTAACAGTCTCTACCTTCTATATAACGGCAACTAATGCTGTCAAACCAACTACTACCTTGAGCAGAGCACGCTGAAACAAACACAAAAGTTACGTTTAATGTTAATTAATGTGCATGTCCTACTAACAGCCAGGGTCATGTAAGGACGGCTTCTCATATATGCGATGTATTGCGTATATGGCGTGCGTGATGCGTGTATTGGGGGACTGCGGTATACTAGCGTTGTGTCTTCTTTTATAACAGAACCTGCAAGGCGCAAAGGTTAGTTCAACTATAGACAAAAGTTGGTTCAATTTTTCGCCTGTCCATACATTGTTATATACAATTTAATAAATTAAGATGTGTTACTCGTTACATACGTTACATACAAATATCTGGAGTTATATTGGAAACATTAAAATGATCAACGAATAAATGAAATAAACTTTAGTTCCGTGTGGTTTTATGATTGTGTTTAATTTATGTCATACTAAGAACTAGGTCATATCCTTTGTGATACATATAGCTCCAACCACAGAGCCAAATGGTTTTCCAAAGGCGCCAATGCTGTTCATTTTATTTCAGTTTTAAAGTCTTGCCCATTGAATGCTAATGTAAAGGAGGTTTTCCTACATACCGTACAATATTGTATGAAAGACGACAAATATTTAATTATTACTTTACAATCAAGCCTTATGACATATAGAAACTTAAATTATTTAAAAGAATATATATATTTTTGATATTATTTTTTTAACTTAGCATTATGTTCTAACATAACTGTTTTCCAAGCTGAAATTCGATTACTCTAGTGCATTTACAAAAAGATATGCTTACGAATACTAATGAAAAGTAAACAGGATATACAGAGCACTGAGTTTTCTGAAACGTCATTTAAAAGGCAGCAAAAGCTTTCCTGAACTAGCAAATCTCTCATTAGCAACTAACTGTAACAGTAGAAAAAAAACTTCACAATTCAAAACTAAAAATCCCAGCTTTAACCAGAATGGAGCAATGATGATATATACTGACATATCATTCACCGTATTAAGACATTATTTCACATAAAACTAAAACTAACCTGAAAGTTCTTCGTTTACAAACCCTTAAATCATTTTACACGCAAACATCGTACATTCTATGGTATAATAGTTAGAGAGTATACCTGCAATGCATCCGACAAAGGCTACTAGCTTGATGAACGTCATCCTGAAGTTGATACCAAGAAGGCCGAAGGGGACTTGTTACGTAGAGGTAGTGGTTGTGTCAGGATATTATCTAAGTTCGTGGTCTGTGATAAGGGGCACTCCTATCTCATCACGAATTGTTACAAATATTTAACAGATAAGGAATACGTCTTAAATTTTGGAAATGCACGTGGTCCCATTTGACATGATTTTCTTCCTTTTATTCCTGTGTAAACATGACATATAGAAGCTGTGAGAAATTTTTGCCTGCTGATATATGAGAACTTTAAACAAGGTCGAATCAGTGCTAAGATACATTTAGGTTAATCGATGGTATGTAAAACAGTATGCAGTTAACAAACGGGATCTGTCAACAAAAGACCAAGATGGCCTGCTTTGCTAATAATAAAAGGATTTCGTAATTTGCTACTTTCACCTGGATAAACTAGAACTGTAAGTCGATCGTAGCTAATAATATTTGCTTTCCCTTAACTTAATGCATTATTCCTTATTTTAAATAAGTGGAGTATAGTGACCTAGTTAGCGTAACGTTACAACCACAATTCGGCTAGCACATCCCCAACATTGCTACCAGATTTTGATTATATCCATCCAGTAGTTCAGAAGAGGTTAACCGGACAATGTACTTCTACTATCTACGGTTAGACAGACAGAAGGCAGACAAACATTCTGATTCCTGTATAGTCCCAAATGACTTGCGAGGTGGATGGTATCGTTGGGTTAAAATCCATTGAGAACTAAATGATTAATATCTTATCAAATAATTGATTGGTTGAAGAACAAAATACACGCATCGTCATGATTTACCCGTACTTACATGTGTGGCATTATGCGATAATTGGATTTGTTTTAATTTTTTGGACACTGGTATTCAAAATGTAGTGTGTTTTTGTTTGTTTATTTTTTGTAAATAGTATGACATAGTCTACACATGTGTTTGTTATGTTTGCGTTTGTGTGTCATTGATAGTCGATTTGAATTTAGGTTGGCTGAATGGTGAATGTCTATAGCACGGGTGTTTGAGTGTATCAGAGAGACTCTGTGTAAGTTCTAGAGAAAGCAGGTAAACTCATTGTGCTTTACAAGAAAAGCTGCTACACGATAAGCTGTAATAACGTAACGCACCATTGCTGTAGACATTTCCCTGTAGAAATTGTCGAAGCAGATATTGATTTATAGAGCAAACAATTATGGGTTTTAATTTTGAAAAAAAAATTTTTCCTAGGACCGGTAGTAAAGTGATGTTGGGTTGATGACATTTGTTTAGGCCAGATACGTGATGTAATGGCACGTGCTGAACGTTTCATATTGATCTTTTAATGACACATTTATGTTATTAGACACGGATCGCATTGCATCTTGAAAATATGATTACTCCTGAACAGCAATTGATTTTTTTTTGCAGAAATTCTCAAAGACGTCATTAAAACATCTTCACCAAGTTGAACACAGAATAATTTCACCTGATAAGTCTGGTTGCTGAAATATTGTTTCTAAATCATACATTAGGGGTGATAAAGTGATTGATGAGCTACAAAGGTAAAAAAACAAGTGTCATCTTTCATTGAAAATAGATATTGTCTGACTAACAAACAATGATGAATCATTGCTTTTATCGAATATTTGAAAATGAGCTAGAATTGGTTTTACACGTATATTACAATGTTTGGGTTTGAAATATATGGTATGACATTCTATTTACGCTGTCATAACTTGCACAATTTAGGTAAAAACGATAAAATCAAATTCTGGCAGTTTTAAATTACGATTTGGCTTTCAGAGTTTATAAAAGATTCATTTTTGTTCTTGCAAAATTTCGCTGATCAAATTTAATTGATCATATCAATGCCGCGTAAACTCGCGCAAATGCCACCCCTACGGAAATAACAAGCTACATTGTATATGATAACAAGATAGATACTAGTAAGCCGTTAGTTTGTTAGTCTATTCCTAGCATGTAAGATATAGGCCGTTTTTATCAGTCAAATCTCATTTTTATTAACTTTGACCGCTATAAAGTAGAATGAAGTCATAGGAAATAATTTCAGGATACAGCGTCAGGGCTATGAGCATCATTGCTATTGGGAAGCCGTAGTAAGAGGTATCAAGAGGTGTTTTGATCCTTGTGATTTTTAATCCAATGAAGTTCATTGTCAATAAGAGATAAACAAATGACCACATCATGAAACTCATATATATTTTTAATTGAATATCCTATATTTGTTTGGGTTCAGGAGTTTAGGCTATGTGGAAATATCACTTATAGGCGTTCAGATTCACGAAAAAGATAATAAAGCTGCAAAATATTTTAGAAATAAAAGAATGGTCGTATACGGTGTCGTATTTCTGCCATAGTTGATGTCTAAAGTCACGTTACATACGGTACCAGTAACGCGACTTTACTAGCAACGTGACTTTGTCGAGATAATTATTTCGACCTGAGTCACATTATAACATGACTTGTTGAGATGTTTATGTATTGTTATCTTCAGAAGTCGATAATAGACATAATCATAGAGAGTCGCCATACCTTATTACAGCGAAATCAATGATAGACAGTCTCGAAAACATAACTCGACTTTCCAAAATTATTATTGCGACAAGTCGTGTTTAAACTAGACTTGCAGAGGTAAGTATATCTGAATAAATTATATTATCAAAATAGGTTGTTCGATATAAATATCTTGTCAAGTTATCCTAAGTAAGCTAGTAAGCAAACACACAGCATAGATATGAATCTTACTAAACGGTGATTACAAATGTATACATGTACTGTAAACCAATTTTTTTCGTGGCCACTAAATTTCGCGATTTCCGTTTCAATCAAGTTCGCCAAGATAAACATTTGCGGATTAAAAAAAACACACTGGCCATTCCTATTAGTATCATCAATTAGATGTTCGCGGAGATAAGCTTTCGCAAATATTACTTGGATCGCGAAATTAGCGAATGTAAATCGCATGCGAAAGAAAATCGGTTTATAGCAAAACACACAGCCATATAATGATACATTTTACAATACATTAATACAAAATTATATATGACAAGTGGCCTTACTTAGATCTTTCGTTTTCATTTGGAAATTGTGCATATTTAACATACACACCTGTGTAGTAGTATACATTCACTTTCAAACCAAATGTTCCTGAATTCGTTCAAAGGATTGATAACCTATTTTATCTGTGACGAAGCAGTATTTATCCTATATGACAGAAAATTTTCATCTTGAGCATCATTTGAAGCATACGAAAGTTAGAAAAAACAACTGATGAAATCTCATTCTATGTCATCAACAAACGAGGAATGCTGATCAAATCAGCCATTGATGATGTTGTTGTATGAAATGGATCTCGAATAATGTACAGCAACTAGCGCAATAATGAGGTCAGGGGCCCAACTATTTCAAGTAGACACCACACGAAAAGATCGCAGCCTCCCAAAGTATACAAGCATTTATACACGCAACAAATAGTGCATGGTGAGCGCCGTTCTCAAATTACAGTCACGGCATGCTAATAGGACGTCACGGCTAATCGACCACCCCATTGGTAACGTTTTACTGAAAGCGTTCGATCGTTTCGTGCGAATCTATTAAAATACACATATATGATGTGTCCGTAATTGAGCTATTACCAACATATGAACATTTATATACTTTTTCTAAATTCCGAGGTTGTGACAATAACAAGTCAAAATTACGTAAAGATAATACTGATATTTTCAAATTTAAATGATTGAATAATAGATAAACTTCGAAAGAAAAGTACACACGACGTTTTGCGTTGTCATTTTGACTTTTACAAAATATTGAAAGCTCGCCTCAGTGAGGTAGTCCCTGGACCCTGTCCCCTTGCTGATACTCGCCATAGCCTATAAAAGTAATACTTGTAGTTTTTACTGCCTACAGCTCAGCATGAAAGGGATGACTGGTTCGTTGCCAGTAAAATGTGACCGGGTTGATGTGTGTTGCTAAGTATCTTCGGCGACACGCTTCAGTGATAAAGTGCAAGAAAAAGGCAAGAATTCGACTATTCAAAAAGACAAAACACGAATATACTGAAGTGTCTCAAACATGACTCCACTCACTTCATACACACAACACACTGCACATATGGAAGGTCGTCCTCACATGAGATTAGCTGTAAATAGGACGTTAATTTAAGCAAGCACATAAACATTTTTACAATGTGCGCTACACAGGTTAAACGGCATATATCTAATTTTTAATCGATATTTCCGATGAGTGTAAACTTTCGAAATACCAATGTCGACTGTCTCTGTACCACTATTACCTGGTCGACACTTAGTAAAACACTGTATGGGATGAGAAAATAAGAAGCATTCCTTGCCATAAATTTTTCAGATTAACACAAGGCATTTCTTGGACATAACTTCTCGTTTATAACGTCACGATGCAAACCTCTGCTGCATAAATACGTCCTGTAATATCTCTATACGGTAAAATGATGGTTATACAACGAGCTCGTGTAGTAATGAGACTGTTGTTATTCCCGTAATGAATCAAAATGTCTGATATCGCTTTCCTGATGTTGACAGCAGTACAAAGTGATCTCCTACAGGTCTTCCCCTCGTTTGTCATAAAAGCATCTAGCTGTCAACTCGAAAAGGTTAATCTACCATTTTTTGGCATCTGATCTCGACAATGGTTCGCAGAATAATGTAGTTCTTCCTTTCCAGGACTAATTTGGAAGTCCTCGTATTGTCAATGTATCAGAATAAGGTATTTGGTTGCTGACTCGCAAAACAGGCGAATCTCCGTTTGCCTTCTTATAATATTGTAATATATTGAATTTTTCTCTGTTTTCATACTAAACATGGCTTATTTGCCGTTTTTTAATATCATTATAGAAAATATCCAATGGCACGAAAACCCGACGTTATCGTGACGTCAAAATAAAAACATTAATTGTGCGTATTGATTTGGAAAAAAATAATCTCCCTTGCAAAATCCTTTGAATCGTTCGTGTAAATGTATTTCAATTTATCAGGCAGTATGGAATATTATTTATAAACATTGGTGTCACGCGGATTCACACGGTTTGAAAAAAAAAAAAATAGTTCGTTTGTTTTCGAGCAATGTCGGAGTTTGCTTTCAAAATGCTGACGTTGCGATCGAAGACCTTCCCAAAGGACATTTTTCATAAATTGGTAAAATGAAATCGAGATAACATGCACTATTGCATATAACTGTGGTCAACGAACTAATTAGCCCCACTAACAGTCATTTAGATAACGACAAGTTATTTTTAAGCTGTTGCAAAAAAATTTCACCAAGATAATAAAAAGAAAAGGTATTGTCTAAAAACGTGTGCAGTTTTTATTTCTAATTTCATTTTAGATTAATGTTATGGTGATTACTGTACAATCATGACAGTCATTATTCCGACTTGTGCATGCAATTATACGTGTAATGTCGGAAATGATTATAAAATTCTTTTTCTATCACTAACGCCACTTTATTAGCCATCGCTTACTGTCTAAACTAAAATTAACTGCATTGTACCGAATTTATATCTCCTTAACTCTGTTATAAGGTGATTTTAAAATATATTTCTTATTCTCATTTTGATTATGGAGTGTCTTCGCAATTGCAATATGTTTTCAATCATTATAAACGCCACATCAATTTGGCATACATTTCCCTTTCATCGCACCAAAATGTTTTCAAGACACAGCGAACCCCAATACTGGTATCGGTACAAGGTACGTCGCAGTTCGCGCGTATTTCCTCCTTGCTCACCGGCTTTTGATCTATCGCTGAAAAAAGGGATATCGTAATTGAAACTAATTTCCCTGAGGTAGAATTCCGTTTCAGTTTTGCAAGATACTCTCATATAACAGATCATAATTATAATACATACTTTAAGCAGCAGAGGACTCCTTAGCGACAGCAAAGTTTACTGAGTTATAACTGTATTCGCAAAAACTATCTTTATTTGAATAAATATTTTTTAACGATTTTTGCTTGGGAAAAGCCACAACACAAGAATAACCCAGAACATGAATATACGTGTATCTAGAAACCGAATGTATTATTTCAACAGACATAATATAAGATTAATATACAGCCTTTAATATAATATTTGTCATATTCATTTCCACTCATCATTTGTACGATTCATACACACTAAACCTCAAACATTTGTCTATATAATTCATAAGTAATACACAAAATTAAGAACAATAGTTTAGATTAAGATATCGAAGATGTCTTATCGACACAAAAATACAAACACTTACAACAACAAGTTTAGCTTTTAGTGGTTACGCAATTGGTAAATCATTTCATAAAGGGCATAGTGCCAGGGCTTTTTTCAAGATGCAATTGGGTATCTCAAATACATTTATTCGGAAATAATATCAGAAACCCGTACTTTTCAATGATGTTTATATATATTGTAAATTAAGTTGATTTCGTTACTGAAGAAAAATACTAATTCATTTACTCCTGTTTATAATATATAAAAATAGCTATTCGTCAGCGTTGTAGTACCTTTCATGCTTGTGGTTTTTGCTACATTTTGTCAAAAGTTATGGTATAACTATTTTCGATAGTTGTGTAATATAGAAACGTGACCTAGAATAGAGTTTATCGTATTTCGTTCGCCAGCCTAGTATTTAGAACATTAAGTACACGAGTTTATTATGACCTAGAAAACAAAACGGAGAGATAAGAATATAAATTGCATGTATACTTACATGTATACTTCCTCACAAGTACATTGTACTTACCTTTAGTGACCTGTGGCCTTTAAATAATCGATTTCAACATTCGTGACAATATTAAAGGAATATATTTTGATTTTTTGAAGTCAAAATGTATGAGGGTATAATGATAATGGAGCATGTGTACATTAAGTAACCCCGGCGAAGCCGGGTAACACAAAATTTTCACGGGCTCCATTATCATTATGCCCTCATAACCTCAACAAAATAAAAATATATTCCTTATATTTGCTGCTTTTCACGCAAATTAATATTATCTATTTTCGTGACAGTTGCATAGTTTTTATTAAAATATCCATATTTTTCTCTCTCCCGTCATCGTCAACTAATTCGATTCAACAGCTGATCGGAGTAGAGTTTTTCATATGTTCCCACCAAACGGCTATCCCCTTAACAACAGATTCGCCGAACTTGCTGTACTATCATTATACACTGATAATGATAATACTAGAAAGCATAGTTATTGAGTCGATGTCAGTGCAAACTGTAAATATTAGTACATATTATTCCGCGTAGACGGTTATTTACGCGATTCAAATGTGCGCCATTTGAATTTACAAAACGACGAAATTGAATTTCAGCGGTTTTAATTTTTTTTCAATCTGGCTTTCGGGGTTTATATGATTTAACTATTTCTCAATATTTGCGGATTCTATTTTCGCGATCATAGCATCGTTTTACGAAATTGCAAAAATACCATCCCCGCAAAAATATCTGGCTATGTGATATAAGAGATATGGTCTGAATTTCTACGACTTTCATTGACAAAATAACATGAAGTGATAAAGCATAATAACGCGATGTGTCTATTTTTCATCCCTTCCGTAGCCGGTCTTTAGTCCGTGTTGAGAAAAGGTGAGGGATATAGTTTGAAGATTGAAACCATAAACTTGATTATAAACAACCATATCAATCAGCCAGTTTTCCATTTTAGAAATATCGAGTCGATAATACGTTGGCAAACTAGTATTGGTCAAACGTTGTTGAACTTAGCAGGGTGTCCTATGCTGATGGTTCTTTTTGAATTTAGTTTACATAATAATATATATAACTAGCAATTGTCACCGGGACAATTAAAAATTATCATCGGGATAATTGAACGGCTTTTTCACGGTCAAGGTCATTCATATTAACAAACTTGGTAGCGCTTTGTGTCAACATCCTAAACATCAAATTTAAGGTCTTTGCCATTTCAGAACTTCACAAGAAGTAATTTGAAGATTTTAAGATAGTGACCTTTAATGAATGTCAAAATAGTTCATATTTAAAAACTGATAGCCATTTATTTCAGCATGTTGCATGTCTATATTAGGTGTTTAGGCCTTGCAGGACAGCAGACGTCATTTGAAGATTTTAGGTTTTTTCCCGCTGTGACCTTGAACATCTATGAAGGTCAATCATATTAACAAACTTGGTAGACTTTTATGCCAGCATGCTAACTATTAGGTCTGTATGCCTTCTAGAATTTGAGAAGACGATTTATTAATGATTTTTTCAAAAAATTGCACTTTTGAACTTTGACCCTTATTTGCAACTGAAAGTTCACGATTTACAGAACAGTGGTAAGAAAGTTAATTGTTTCACTTTCTTTTCTGCATAATATATCAAAGAATCAAAGAAATTAACGAGTTACGACTGTCTAGGTTAAACCGAAAGTGACGGCCATATTTGAATTTGAATCGACACCAATTTAACAAGATTTGGTCACGGTGATAAGTGGAAGATCTTGTGTTAGTTTGAGCTTGATCGGACCGTTTGAGTCAGAGGAGATGTTTAAAATATAATTGTCCAAATTTGCTAAAATTACTTTGTTACATATTAATTACGTCATAAAAATGTTTAGTGGACCAACTTTAAATCTGAAGACATCAAAGTCTTCAGAATGGCATCCTTCATCGATGTGATGCCAAAAAAAAAAAAAAAATGGGGGAAAAAGCTGTTATAGCGATTCAAAACTAAACATGATCATATGGCATCCGAATACTCCATCGATGAAATTGTAATGTCATATTAAATATATTCAATAGAAATAACTGAGTAAATGTCTTCTGTACCTGCTTTGGTGTTTAACATGGCCGGAATGGGACGACTGCTTTGCTTGTTTTCAGTATAATGTGATCACGTGATGTGTGCTGTCAAATATCTTTGGCAGCACATGGAAAGAAAACAAAAGCGGCCAAAAGTTCTGTTATAAATGATACTTTAATTTTCTATCGATGATTGTGTTTTTGTTACCAGTATGTCATATCAAATATTGCACATAGAGTGTTCAAAGGAAATAGAAGAGATAATATGGTGCCAGCCATATCAAACTGCGAGGTAGATAAGACACTCAGCAGTATATCTAGCAAACCAGAATTCTTTTTTATAAGTTCTCAAAGTTATACTGTAATCATCATCATTATGTCATTTGTATATCCTATAAGCTACAGCCTGCGGTTTGTGATAAGCCACCTGCTCATATTTTCATTATTTATTGTTGTTTTTTGTGTATTTGGTTTTAGTGTACATGTATATAGTCTTCGCGTTAAAGGAATTAATTTCGCTAAAATTATGCATACCTATATTCCTTTGTTAAAATATTGACTCGGTCGTTCAAACCCGTTTAGTATTTTTTTCATTTCACTTTTGCTGCATACCCACCATGCATATATTGCTTTTAAAATGGCAAGGTTAAGAAAAAATACTCCATACCTTAATAAAATTTTACCAAGTTTGTTCAGATGACCGTTGTTTTGAAAATCGCAATTTGACAGTGGTTAGCCTAATAAGCGTTTAAACAATTTGGCTCTAGTCTTTAGATGTCTATATGACACTATACACTGTACTGATAATATTTGTTATTTTTGTTTTCATTGTACCTTTTAGAAGTATTTTATTTATTCAATATATCTGTTATTTCAAAATTTAAAGCCATGCATCCTCTTCAGCATCTACAGGGTTTCTAAAAATAGATCTTTGTAATAACAATAATAGTCTACTCATAAAATGATTCATACTAAACCCAAACGTAAATGTACATAAAAAAGAAAATTACTACAATAAAGTAGATAACAAAATCGATAACTTACTGAAGTAGTTGCGCTAATCGTTGAATTGTTGGAGACCCGGCACTGATTATGGAGTTTGAAAAGACTAATCGGCTCTTAAAAATCTGTCTATTTGTAGTTAGGAGAAAGGATAAAAGGAACTTCGACATAAACATATACCAAGCACCTGCCATCCGTTCGTAAAATGCTATATAGGGAACATAGCGTGTTATCGTTATAAGAAATAAAGCATCTTCATGTACTCAAGGGTATTCTATGTGGAAGATGAAGTGTTATGAAGAATGTGCTCGATTCTTTCAAAGCAACAAAAGACATACATCTTCTTATGTTTCCATTTCATACATATAACTATTGTCACAAATAGGCAGCCTCTTTTGTTTTGTTAAGGATTAACTTGAATATATTTTCATGTTATGGGGATATAACACAAAAATATCAGCCGATCAGAAGCGACGTTGCAAACGGCGACGCCATTTTTTCCCTTTATGGGCTGATACAGTAATTTTAGCCAATGGAAATGCTTGTTAGAAACAAAATTGAATAATGTCAAAATAATCAGAACAAGACATACAATCACACTTAGACAGTTCACAGAAAAAGAAATTAAGCTATTTCATTTGTAATAATAATCCATACATTTATATTATTAATTAACTTTTGGTATTTCTATCAAAATCATTCAAAATAAATTTCTATTCATATTTGAGATTTTTTCTGAGTGTTACAGTGTTGTTATTGATATTTCTCT
Organism: Argopecten irradians irradians; assembly: GCA_004382745.1. Taxonomy (NCBI): domain Eukaryota; kingdom Metazoa; phylum Mollusca; class Bivalvia; order Pectinida; family Pectinidae; genus Argopecten; species Argopecten irradians. The sequence continues at coordinate 582,899 of SAYR01042817.1, read as the reverse complement.
GGATATTGTCTTAACTACCAAATATAGCAATGCAAAACAAAAATGTGGTCTGTGTGTCTGCGCTTCATATGTCTAGTTGCACATTGTATGTATCCTTTGACCCTAGTTGTGGATATTGCATTTTGAGACCGCCATCTTGGATTTTAATTGTTAACGTTTCTGTAGTACATAAGAAATCTGTCTCATATTTCATAGGTAGGTTCTTCATGGGCCACTTGCTGTGCGTATTGCATTTTGGGACCGATCACGGAACAAAATAAGTTGGCAGTCAAGCCGCCATTTTCAATTTTGATAGTTCAAAAATATTAACGCCATTTCTCAGAAAGTACTGAAGAGATCTGCTTCAAATCTGATGTATTTGTTTTCATTGGTTCCTGGTGATGGATATCGCAATTTGGAAATAATTACAAATAATGGCCCAATGGTAGCCATCTAGGGTTTGATAGTAGGACTTTGTTATCGTTATTTCTTAAAAAGTGCTGAAGGAATCTTTCTGAACGTTCATACAAATGTATGTAGTTTGATTTGATTCCTATTGGTTGTCCATTGCATGTCATATATGGACAGGAAACAACATGACCAAATAGCAGCCATTTTGTCACTTTCTCAGACAGCACTGACCAGAATAGGCCTAGTTTCCTAAAATTAAACACGTGGGATTTTTTTAGCCCTGTCTTTGTTCTGCATATCAATTTTGGTACAAATCCAAAGCCATGGTAGACATTCCAAAGGTAAACCAGGAGAAAATTCGTGAAAAGTTCCGTCATTCCATTTTCAGACAACCATCATTCTTGTTGGCACCAAAATACGTTGGGATTTCTGGTCTTGTCTTGTACTTGACATTGCTTTCTATATAATCAATTGGTAGCACACAATTTGATTAAAATAAAATATGGTATTCACGGTCTGCCTTTTTGAGACATGCAGTGCTTTATATAATCTCCTTATGCCAATTATAGACCATTTCGACTTCCTGGTCTTCAATCATGTTTGCTGACATTTTACAACGTAAATTGTATGATATTCAGGGGACCCATAAATCCTTCATCTAGCTTTGAACTAGACTGGAATGACAATGTTCCGCTTGTTACGGCCTTTCTGTGGCTCCCTGCGGTTGTTTTTGTCCACACCACATGTAATCGTGAGGCTGTAAAGCGACACTTGCGTGCTGCTTATTCTGTTACATAACCACCAAGCAAATATTACATAAAGCTATTGTTCATTATTCATAACGAAAAAAATAAAATAAAAACAATATTGAAAATTCTACGATATTGTAGCCTATTGCAATTGATCGTTGAAATCCCATATCGTATAGTTATACGATTAAGCAAGTGCGATATGTACACTATACCCATACTCGAGCATGTGTCACGTATATTTAACAAAATAATACAGTATATAGCTGACAAAAAGTTGATAAAAATGTTTTACAGACAAGATCACGTACGTAAAAAGGTAAACACTTTACTGTTGAAGCAATTTGAGGAGTTCTAGACAACTGTTGGTTTACTCCACAGGGGCGGGCCAAGGTTCGACATTCAAGGTGTGTAAAAGAGCAGACATTGCCAAATTGATGTCTACATAATAGTTCGATCTCCGTGAAAACGTGACAATGAACCTGTCAAAACAATATAATTCAATTATATACCACAATTTTCTCTTTGATTCATAGAGGATCATAGTGTTTCTCGTTCGGAATACCTTGTAGATTTTCCATGTAGACAGTAAAATAGAATTTTTGTTTTTAGACTTTTGCTATTTATAAATTGTGAGCATCTTATATATATGATTCGCGGTATCCTTTTCTCTTCCCCCTAACATGCTTTCTTCTTCCTAACGTATCCCATGACACCACCTCACTTTTAGCCTTCTGTTCAGCGCTCGCTCCTGTGAGGTAGGTTCCAGGTTCTGTTCCCTGGCCAACACACACCGAAGTATATAAAAATGGTAGTTTCTACTCTTGCTTAGCGCTCAGCATTAAGGGAGTGGAACGACTGGTTCGCCCGTTGTCTGTTTAATGTGAACGAGTGGAGTGAAGTGTGTTGCTTGGTGTCTTCGGCAGCATGCTTCAGTGATATAGCACTATGAAAAGGGCAATAGTTCCACTATATAAGAAGACATCACATAAATATACCCAGAACAGGCACCACGCCATCCATACACACTTCACACTGCATACACAGAAGACCGTCTTTACATGACCCTGGCTGTAAATAGGATATCAATTGATCAAACAAACAAACAAAATATTAAGTTAACACCATGACCTTAGATAAGTGTCAAGGTCAATAACTTAAGCAAACATCTTGATAGAAGTAAGCTTAATATAAAATGTCAAGCTCTTTTAGACTGAAAAAGGGCGTTAAATTGCGCCAATTTAAATACATAAGCTTTATAATGAAAGTTATTTCTTTAAAGAACAATTCTTCGATTCAGCATGTTAACCAGTATGTCGTGATATGTCTCTTGATTTTCAATAGTAAATGATTCCAGCTTTTCACTTTTGTGAATGCAAATGGACGTCAAATTAGTTTACTTTACTTGACTTGGTAAGTCGCATTTCAAGAAGTTAAACGCATGCAATGTTCAACTGACGACACCGTACAAAGGACCACTCATATTAAAGAGACTGAGAATATATCGCCATATGCTAAGTATTGTTTTGTTTGTTTTTTTTGATTCATCAACGTCCTATTAACAGCCAGGTCATGTAAGGACAGCCTCTCATGTATCCAGTGTGTAGCATGTGTGAAGTGCTAGGTGCGTGTTTTGGGCGACTGCGGTATGTTCGTGTTGTGTCTTCTTGTATAGTGGAAGTGCTATATCACTCATACGTGTTGTGGTAACAAATAATAATGAATATTGTTTTTATGTCGTTATATTTTAGATATCTCAACGGAACAGCCAAGATTTATTTCATTTTATGAGCTTTTTGACAAGGATGCAGTATATTTATTATTCTCATCGTTAAGCGTTTGTTAGAAAGTATAACTACTGGTGCCAACAAAGGTGGTGTCGAGTGTCTTAATTCCCATCGACTTACTTGTTCCCTGGTTGGTTCTAACCCATATCATTCATAACAACTAATGATTGAAACTTACAGATGTCTCCTAAACGACCCTCGACGATTTGCGATGTTCGGTATCAGTCTTTTAGAACAATTTATTTTATTATTATCATGAAAACCATTTTTTTTCAAAACATTGGCATAATGTTTGGTTTACCTTTAAAATATATATATATAAAAAAATCGTTACCTTAATTGGAGACCGAGAAATAACAACAGGAAGTAGACCTTGGGCTTGAAATCATAATTACTCGCCCACGTACAAATGTATATCATTGAAGAGTAGGTTACGAGAATAGCTTTAGAAACCTTAGCAGAGGAAGAGGTGAAAGAGATTCATTGAATTTCACATGGGTCTGTTGAGTGGACAAGAATATATCAACTCTCAAGAAGGTTTTAATTGCCAAACCTCGGAAGCCTCTGTTGGTTGGTCAAAATCTCGCACGAAGGTTGAGATATTCTTGTACACTTGACTGGCTAATGTTTGATACATTTCTCCCATACTTTAAAAGTTGCATAACGTTGACATCGCAGAGAAGTCCCAATCGGTCAAAATTAATAGCGTCGTCGACAATAGTATCCGCATGTATCGATGTATCACGTCATTGTCAAGAGCGTGTGGGCTGTCTTTTCCCTACTCCTGGTAAATGACACAGTTATCTTTTCCGTCGAAACCGCGGGATAACATTGTCAAGTATGGGAGAAACAGTTATCTATTCACTAGCATCCACGGGATAACCCAGTCAAGGATGGGAGAAACAGTTTCCGCGGAATAACCCAGTCAAGGATGGGAGAAACAGTTATCTTTTCACTAGCATCCGCGGGATAACACAGTCAAGGATGGGAGAAACAGTTATCTTTTCACTAGCATCCGCGGGATAACAAATTCAAGTATGGGAGTACAAAATGTCTACAATGACGCTCCATGTGAAGCTGACTTGGAATTAGAATTAATAAAAACACGATGCAGAATAGGATCTATGAATAGCAATATAATAATTGATCGAGAACTAAAAACTGACAAAAGAAAAGGAAACCCCTAGCCTGTAATTAATCCCTTTAATGAAATGAGAAATGCAATCAATATATACTCATCGATCCAGGCGACAATTAGAATTAATCAAAACGCACGAATAGGAAAAGATAATGTCACTTCTAATTAAAATCGTTGAAGTACATATATCTCAATGAGACAAACCCATACTGAATTTCTGCAACACTAACGGTATATATTATTTGCTTAGCACTTTTAATGTGCATGGTAACAGCAATTAAAATATCAATTTGACAATTTAATATCATCTTTTAGTATTTCACTTGCTGTCTTGACGTTCTCATTTCCGATAGTTGAAACATAAAGCGTAAAGTGAAACAAAAAGTAAAACCTTTTAAAATTTCGAAAGGCCAGACAACGCTTTAAGGATTTTGGACGCGAATCCGTGTAAAGCTCCATGTTGCTTATTCTAAACAATAAGAAATGTTGCTCGAAACCATGTAGTATTGATTAAATAGACGGTTTCTGTTGTAGACTCACGATTAGGAGAAACAATAGAACGTAATAATCAAACGTGACTCAAAAGAATCAAAATAATATTCACAAAATTAGGAATTTTTAGTTTGCGAAACAAATTTGCTGCCAATACAATAATTTGACATTTTATTAAATTAAAATTTTGTTTTCAGAATCTGAGTGAGCGTACATAAAGCTTTAAATACTAAGAACTTGTCGCTTCATAAAAAAGAAATTAATGTATTTAACGTGATAAGTGTCAGTCTGTAACACAATGTTATACATGATTTACACTTAAAACGTTATCAAAATGAATTGCTAATTTTCATAAAGCTATATCTTATATATTGAATTAGCAGTTTATAAATGTAGGGAAATACAATTTGGCAATATTTCATCTAGATTTCTGGCATACGAGAAGTACAAAATGTATCGGAAGATAAGGATCGACTACCCGAAATGGAAAATAGGGCTGGCGCTCAAACTAAATACAAAATGAAGAAATGTCAGGATGGATTTATTGGTTTAATGTCCTATTAACAGCCAAGGTCATGTAAGGACGTGGCAGGTTTGTTGGTGGGGAAAGCCGGAGTAACAGGAGAAAATCCACCGACCAGCGGTCAGTACCTGACAACTGCTCCACATGAGATTCGAACTCGCCACCCAGAGGTAGAGGTCTTGTGGTAATATATTGAGACATCTTAAATAAGCACTCGGCCATCGTCTACCTTCAAAAAATTTAGGAAATGCTTTAGACCTTTACACTGCATATAAAACAGCAATATTCAATTTATTTGTTATAAATGTACACACTCGGAAACAGATTCATAAACGTAAAACACAGCATGATGAAATCTAGGATCGATCTAAATTTGATTAAAACACATATTATTATTCTACCTCCTTTTCACCAAACGAATTGAAAATAGTCATTGTGTTTTAAAGAGATTGCCATCGATCTACAATGTGTTTGCAAACTTAGGTAAGATGATTTCTATAGGGAATTTCAAGGTTATATCATTCTAAATTTCAATGATATACGGTGGTTCCTACTTGAAATTTTGAAATAAAACAGTAAAAGCATTATCTCCTTTAAAACCTTTTGATATTTTATCATTCTGTTTTACTGTTCGAACGTTTTAAATTCCTTAAATATTATTTGCATAATATAGATTGCTTTGTTTTATGTACTCTTTAGGACGTTTTAAAACTATCTCAAACCAAGTTTTGCGCATAAAGAATTAATTTCTAATGATGCTAAACCTCTGAAGAATGAGGGTTTCCTCTTTCAGGAGCAGACGAGTTAGTTTTTTTGTTCAGTTGAAACAAAAACTTACTTTCCGTCGTTACCAACATTGAAAAATTTGAGCTTCAAGATAAAAAAGTATTGAAAATAATTAATTGTGTCTCGAAAAAAGTCCATGGGACTAATCCCTGTATGTCGAAGTACTGATTTTGCATCCACCAAAAGGGAACTCAATTATATATAAGGTATATACTGTATCTATATATTTGTGTAAATTATACATATATTTACATAAGAAATCCAGTTATTGATCAAATAATGAGAGTAGTTTATGCTCTGTGGAGCATGTTAAAATACTGGTCAACGAAAACCCCAACTTGTTAAGGTGGAAATATTTCTCCTAAGGAACATGGCAAAGACACCATGTCATGTATGGCATTGATCAATATTGTCGTGCAACAACTGGAGTCTATAGATAAACTCATAGGACCAGCACGATGGAAATAATAGTTATGATTTAACTTTACACTTTACACACGAGTAAACATCGTGGCCATTAGGCGTGCTATTCTATACCGGTCACTCCCACCCTTTCTTGCTTGGCGTTTAGCAACCATACGCCTTTCGGATTGTCTATTAGGCACAACGCAAATATCAATCGAATCAGCGGCGACATAGACAATAGACAGTGACTGGCGTGCTCTACTACATCCCAGAGTTCTGTAACGCTCGGCTCGGACAGCAGTGTGATTAGCAAATCCAGCAAGTTACGAGAGATATATTAGATTTAATAGAAGGCTAAGACTCTAGCTTGTCGCTCAGTCGAGCAGTTAATTAGTCTTTACGACAATCTATTTTCCATACTCGCACATACACGAGAGTTCTTAATGAAATGTGCCACATGATTACTTGACCAAGGAATTGGTTTTCACATAGTGTTCTAGATTGCTATTAAGCAGGATACAGTTTTTTCTGATTGTCATTAGGTTTGGTTATTTAAAGCAAGATGGTGCACTGCTCATTTAACAAGCGCCATTTAACACTGATTTGGGCTGTTATGGAGTGTTTGTTCTTTACCGGTATTGTCTTTGGATGGTCGTGGTTATCTGTGACTCTTCGAAGGGACCGCTACTTTTTAGATCTATGTAACATAACCCTTGAAGAAGATGTTCCGGATGTATTACCAAACACGGTTCTAAACACAGACATGCTTACAGAGCTTGAAACACCTATAATACGTACAGATATAAACAAAAACAAGTCCCGACGGAAATGTCGCCCTAGAAAGAAATGGCGGACCACAACACCACCTTACGAGTATGAAGTGTACGATTCCTTTCCTCTGAATGACTCCAGATATTTTTGTGACGAGCAGGAGGAGAGGTTGGATATAGTGAATGCCATAGTGTTGATAATTCGACATGGACTTCTTTTACCCCTGGGAATCTTTTTAGATGCCTACGGTACGACAAGGACTCGTCTTATTGCCGTGTAAGTATATTTGTTTCAATTACTAAATACAGTCATCTTATTTATCCCTTTAACTATGCATAAGTCATGTTTTATGTATTTGTCATTTGTTTTAGCTTCATTACCTCATTTCAGCGTTCAAAATATTATGCTTTTATTATATACACAGCAGTAAAAATAGTTGTTATACATTTTAAATCATTAATGATCTAGTAACTAAAAAAGGTATATATGATTTGGTATAAAAGCTGATTTCTTATTGACATACTCCCATGGTCCACACAAACAGCAACTCTTACTGTTCTACAAATACAGAGTTATAATGACATCTGCTACCAATTACGTTATCGCAAAAAAACGAACTTGATCGTAGAAGAATTTTCCCCTATAATCCCTATGATCCATGACGGAAACATACCAAATTAAAGTCGCAGTTCAAGCTTAGTCCTCCACGCACAAGAAGTGATGTAACTTAGACAAATGAAGCTAACAGAGAAGCTAATATAGCTATTTATATGCTAAGACTTTAAAGTATGTTAGAGTGTCCCAATCCCAGAAGCTTGCAACATGGCGATACATGTGTTTGTGATCATGATGTATAGTTTGAATGTCGTCTTTTTGTAGCCTTTGTTATGTGTACGTAATGGTACCTAAACAGAACTGCTTTCACCTTTTATATGGTAGATGTAAAGAAGTTTGATAATTTTGTCTGAACAGGTATTATCATATCATCATTACTACATTTATTACTAGTTCATCTTTTAAAAAAGTAATTTTCAAACTTTAATTTCTATTATTTGGGTTGTCCTCTATGTTTCCGGCGTAGTCAGGCCACGCTTAAAAATGTTCCGATGTCAAATTTCTTTTTGATAAACTTTAAATTTCTGTTTCGGCAACTTCATGGACCATTAAGTAGAATATTAGCGATTAAAAACTGAAATACTGCAATATTTTACTAAACAACTCAAAAAAACAGACAAATTTTCGATGTCAAATTACATAGCAATTGGTCAAATAGTAGAACTTCAATTAAATATTCGAAGATTAGCAATATAAGTGGCAACCACTTTCTATACATTTCTGTTTGTCTCGGCCAAGGAAACGTAATGTAGATACATCTTCTATAATTTGTTGACCCAGAGGATTAGCAACAGAAATACCAACAAGTTTGTATAGACTTCTTTGTGTTGCCATGGAATTCAATCGAAATCTCACCACTCTAACAGTCTCAAACATCCATGGTAAACAGCAGAAGTCTTCGAAATTCTATCTGCCTCGGCCAGGGAAATTGTCCCTTTTTACATACGGAAACCTCTAAGATTAGCAACTGGAGTAGCAACTACTGTTTACATATTTGTATGTTTCTTTTTCTGTCTCTGCCAGGGAACTATATCGACATCTACCGCTTCTTAAATGGAGAAATATCATGTGTGTCAGTCAGTGTGACAGTTTTCATATAGCCTTGGTATTCATTTCTCCTATGTGAATGCAGCAAACGTCGATTTTGTTGTTATTGCTTTTTGATTTTCTGCCAGACAGTTCAGAGCAAATAACTCTGGCATTTCTTTCAAATTAATAACTAGCATTAGACGACACCTCATGGCGACGTCAGAAAGATATATTGAACAAATAATAGAAATAGATTATATAGAACAAATGCTTTTGTAAGTCAAAAATGAATCTTGTGTATAAGATGAAATGCTTGTACATTAAAAGAGATAAACCAAATAGATTTTTTAAAATTATTGATTCTATGCAATATATATAAAATATTTACAGATGTTTCATATCATCTTCTTGAAAAACTGTTTGATATATTGTTTGACAGATCGTGCTTGCAATGCCACTTAATATGGAACGTAATGTGTTGATTTGTGTAAAACAGATTAGAAATTTTATCATAATAACAATAAGCGACAAGAGTAATTCGTTTGGGAGTAGTTAGAAAATCCAACTGTTTCGAGTTCATTATGCATGTCACTGCATTAAGTACTGTTATCATGGCTATACTACATCTAAGCATTGCTTATGCTATATCGTAAAAAGGAAATATCAATCATATTATTACATTAAATTCATAGTGTATACATACATGTAAGCGTTGCTTATGGTACATGTATATAGAAATAAGAAACATCAGCGGCATTATCATCTTAGAGTCATGGTGTATCATTTAAAAAAAAGTTTTTATTATTGTTAATTGATTTGCTTTGTTCTGTTACCTTAGCAGATAGATAATTTTATAACGCTGTGATTGCAACTTCATTCACTCTATATAGTATATAGATACGTCATAATTTGCTTCTGTTTAAGTCGCATCACGATTTTGGCTGAACTGCTTGTCTGTCATTTGTTTTCATTTGAATGGATTTGCAGCTCTTTGTGGTATATTGCATTTAAAATCATTAAGATAACATTATTCAATAGGCAATCTTATAAGTTTAATGTAATTCCCATGTCATTTTCGTAATAGTGAGAATGAAAGCATTCTAAAATTTTTACCTTAATAACTTCAATAGGCTATCTTAACATTTAAATGCTATCCCTATTCATTCTTGTAATCATTTATGTTAAACCATGTTACATTTATCTCAGATATTTTCCATATGTTAAACTTTGTTACTGCATCACTTTTGACCTAATTCAAACACCGTCCCAATTGAGAAAGGTTCTTTGCACTGTCTCCTGGTCACATAAAACATTATTTGTCTTTTTTTCCTTCTTTACCTTTCCCTTTCAACTTTATGATACCCTGAAATTTTGGATTTTTAATTACATACTAAACAATTAATTCAAATTGCGTTCAAGATGGATATAATAAGTGCATGCGTAGATTGCTTTTCAGTCACAAAACGAAACATGCAAAAGTTCATACGTTTAAATATGATTTAATTGTATATATTGATACCTGCCCTAAAAGCCCATGCGCTGCTAAGACCAATTCCTTAAATCCTAAATAGCACAAATTGACACGTTTTTACACACCGCTTGGCTATACAGACTAAGTTCCCAGAGGTGGTCTTTATTATTTGACCTTATATGGCTTATTCCATGAAATCATAGCATTTACTGAATAATTAACTAACATATTCAGATTTTTTCTAGGAATCTGTAGTACCTTGAAACCGATATTCGTGTCATGCTATTCATTTAATAGTGTATTTTATACGCGTACATCAAGGGCTTTGTTAAAGTGTTAAAGCGTAGGCACAGCACAGAGATGCCTGGAGATAGAATTAATCATAGCGAGAACGGATAATGCAAGGAAAGTCTTATCTTAAATATGCGGAATCAACATACGACAAGTCCATGCCACAGAATACAAATGAAGCTGATTGAAAAATAACTACCTTTCCATTAGCGCTTGTTAAAAATAAAGTTGGTTAGGGAAGTGTAATCTAGTTCTATGATTGGATTGTTGAGTCATTTCAACAAAGCGGTAAAAACGTACACAAAAAGATGTATGCTAAAGATATGACCCCAGAAAAAAGAAAACTAGCACACTCCAAACGACATGTGATTCTGATGTAATGCATTGTTATAAAGATGTATCGTGCCTTTGACATAGATAACGCAATGAAAAATCAAGTATAGTTGTACGACTGTATAGAGGTTTCAAACGATTCATGTGACAGTCATTTTCTAAGCATGTAATACATAAAGTACATTCATTGGATTGGGTAGAAGTGATAATGATACACGATGGTAATAATGAGGTCATCAAACGTAAATTGACGAGGAAAAGATATGCGATATCTTTGTTAAACAAAACTAATACTGAAAAATGTAGTAACATTAAGATTTGTCATGAAATTTGCCCTTGAATTTATAAAATAAACATCAAAAACATTGCTTGACATTTGTGATCTTGTTTTATTTAAGAAATCTTGATATACAATGATATTCATAACGGAACGTCTAAACAGTTGATCGTGAACAGATATGGTTGTTATTCTTCGCTATATGTATTACGATGTTACATCTCGTCTCGTCACTGGGCCGTAGCCGGATTCTTAAGATTTCTAGATATATTATCATAAGCCTCCTCCTCCGGGCCGCGAGTTCGAACCCCATAAATGACAGTAGCTAGGCTCTGACCACTGGTCTTTGGTCTTTTCTAGACACTTTTGAGTACTTCCTCTTTTCTCGTCTTTCTTCTTTACATGACCCTGGCTGTTAATAGGAATAATAAAATTAAACTAAACTAAACTAATGAAATAATTGTTCATAGAATTGTATTGAAATGTAAAAAACTAATAAAAAACCTGAATTGAATTGTGGGCTATTCTCTGCTTCATTGATCCGTTATGATAGGTAGTATATTGCGACGAGTGCGGTGGGTCATTCTCTGCCACAATGGTCTCTTGTGATATGTAGAATATTATGCGGAGTGTAGTGGGTCATTCTCTGCCATAATGGTGTCTTGTGATATGTAGAATAATCTGAGGAGTGCAGATGGTCATTCTCTGCCACAATGGTGTCTTGTGATATGTAGAATATTATGCGGAGTGTAGTGGGTCATTCTCTGCCACAATGGTGTATTGTGATATGTAGAATAATCTGAGGAGTGCAGATGGTCATTCTCTGCCACAATGGTCTCTTGTGATATGTAGAATATTCAGACGAGTGCGGTGGGTCATTCTCTGCCACAATGGTCTCTTGTGATATGTAGAATATTCTGTGGAGTGCAGAGGGTCATTCTCTGCCACAATGGTCTCTTGTGATATGTAGAATATTCTGTGGAGTGCAGATGGTCATTCTCTGCCACAATGGTGTCTTGTGATATGTAGAATATTATGCGGAGTGTAGTGGGTCATTCTCTGCCACAATGGTCTCTTATGATATGTAGAATAATCTGTGGAGTGCAGATGGTCATTCTCTGCCACAATGGTGTCTTGTGATATGTAGAATATTATGCGGAGTGCAGAGGGTCATTCTCTGCCACAATGGTCTCTTGTGATATGTAGAATATTCAGACGAGTGCGGTGGGTCATTCTCTGCCACAATGGTCTCTTGTGATATGTAGAATATTCAGACGAGTGCTGTGGGTCATTCTCTGCCACAATGGTGTCTTGTGATATGTAGAATATTCAGACGAGTACGGTGGGTCATTCTCTGGCACAATGGTCTCTTGTGATATGTAGAATATTCAGACGAGTACGGTGGGTCATTCTCTGCCACAATGGTCTCTTGTGATATGTAGAATATTCAGACGAGTACGATAGGTCATTCTCTGCCACAATGGTCTCTTGTGATAGGTAGAATATTCAGACGAGTGCGGTGGGTCGTTCTCTGCCACAATGGTCTCTTATGATATGTAGAATATTCAGACGGGTGCGGTGGGTCATTCTCTGCCACAATGGTCTCTTTTGATAAGTAGAATATTCAGACGAGTGCGATGGGTCATTCTCTGCTTCAATGGTCTCTTGTGATAGGTAGAATATTCAGACGAGTGCGGTGGGTCATTCTCTGCCACAATGGTGTCTTGTGATATGTAGAATATTCAGACGAGTACGGTGGGTCATTCTCTGCCACAATGGTCTCTTGTGATATGTAGAATATTCAGACGAGTGCAGTGGGTCGTTCTCTGCTTCAATGGTCTCTTGTGATAGGTAGAATATTCAGACGAGTGCGATGGGTCATTCTCTGCCTCATTGATCCATTGTTATTAAAGAAGTATATTCAGACGAGTGCAGTGTGTTATTCTCTGCTTCAATGGTCTCTTGTGATAGGAAGTAAATTCAGGCGAGTGTGGTGGGTTATTCTCTGCTTCAATGATTCCTTGTGAAAGGTAGTATATTCAGACGAGTGTGGTGGGTTATTTTCTGCCGCCTCATTGATCCTTTGTAATAGGTAGGTTTTTCAGACGCGTGTAGTGTGCTATTCTCTGCCTCATCGAACCCTTATGATAGGAAGTAAATTCAGGCGAGTGTGGTGGGTTATTCTCTGCTTCAATGATCCCTTGTGAAAGGCAGTATATTTAGGCGAGTGTGGTGGGTTATTATCTGCCTCATTGACCTCTTGTGATAGGTTATATAATTTAACGGGAGTGGTGGGTTATTCTCCACTTCATTTATCCCTTGTGATCAAGCAAAATATTTCTAGTTCACAGAAAAGCTACTCCTACCGAACCATACAGCTGAAGCCGTCAGTACACAAGACAAACGTCTAGTCAAGAAACACACACCGGTCAGCCTTAACCGAGAATACGTAGTGGTTAACACCGATAAGCTGACGTTATCCATAAAAATTCTGACTGTCTCGGGCGAAAGAAAGAG
>SAYR01042817.1:528452-569315 GCA_004382745.1 Argopecten irradians irradians | reverse complement strand
AATTCGAAGCAGATGGAAGATTCGACAATGATTATCTTCATTTGTGGGTCTTTCCAGCGTATATTCCCATAAGCACGCTGAGGTGTTTGAATTGGATGTGTCTAGCTCTAGATCTTGTGTGTATTGTTGAATCATTAGAACAAACAACCGTGAGGAAACTCGACTTATCAATCATCTTAGCAAACTGTGGAAGCAGACCCGAGAGGACCTTCAGAAGAGACCCTTCTTACATATCGCTGTAACGCTCAACCCAAACTACGACCATATCTCTCGACCGACATGGTGTTCCGCTGCAACCGGGCTCGGAGTTGCACGGAGCCTTATACATGCGGGGATAGACGTGAATGCCATCGACGTCAACCGAAAACATACCGCTTGCTCACTTTTACAGGTCAATGCAAACTGGGTAGAGGACGAAAAGGCCCTGATAGATCTGTTGTTAGACTATGGTTCGGATATCGATATACGGAACAAAGATGGACTAACAACTCTAGCGCTACTACAGCGGGCGGGTATAATGATTTGTCAGTTAAACTACCAGAAACTCCAATGCTTGGCAGCTGCTACTATCAGGAGCAACAATATCAAATTTGCTGGCTACGTTCCGAAGAAAATGGAGAACATTCATATCTTGTCATTGATTGTGGTTTGAAGTTTTAGATGGTTTAATTGTCAAGTTAATGAAACAAGAAAAAATATTGATAGAATGCAATTTTTAAGAATCTACTGAAGAACATATTTTATAGGCAAGACAAAATCGAGTGTTAAACGGCAAGATTTATGATCTAATCACCAGTGGATTTTGAAAACAACATGTTAATCTATTTTCTAAAATTAATTATTGAGACACAGGAAATACTATACATGGTATGAATCTGTATATACGGTTTAGATCGTACTTATTGATAGAAACAAAATCGCTTTTTACTGTCAATTCCGATTTGCTATAATCCGTTTTGTCAAAATAATTAAGAAATATTATATTAAATAGTATTAAAGCGTTATACTTGCGTTTGATATGGTTTTAGAATGAACCTAAAATGAGAGCAATTATTTTTCTGTATAGTGAAAAATAGTAATTGAAATAAATTATACAAGTAGGCCAAGAAAGCTAACCAATAGTTCTTATTCGACACAATCATCACTCAAATTGATTTTTACCCTATTACATTCGTACGAATAAAAAATGGTTCGACTTTATATCGATACTAAAACATTCATTTTACGTTTAAAATCTCATTAATTAGCAGATGACAATGAAAGCTGATCCACAAAGGAATACCGTAAGTAGGGTAAAGACTTCCAAACATCTTGGCCTACAAGATTTACATTTGATGTTACGGTTGTGTCATGTACACGTTTGTTTGTTATTATAAATTATAAAGGTTGTAAGACACACTGCATTCTAATCCATCAGAGTAACGACCAATCCTTCTATTTCGTGTCTGGACAGAAGGAAACGAAGGGGTGTAACTCTGATAGATCATGATGCTAACGCGACATCTTAGAGTAATTTTCGTCAATCTTAGGATATATGTCTTCCAAAGATTACCGGAAATTTCTACAAGGGGGATGATAAAACAAACTAAAAGGATTTCAACAGAATATGATATGAACTGCACAATGTTTCGATATGGTGATTTTGTAGTAACCATTTCCGAGATTTTGAAATTCTTTGAGATGATGAAATTTGAGAGAAGAGTAATTCCGCTGTCCAAGTGATGGGAATTGTGATAAAATCCGGAAATATGTTATTATATTAGTATTATTTGAAATATACAATAATATGTGCATACAATCATTCGTAAATCTACTTCGCCATAAAGTCCAGTATTAGTATTACGTGCAATTTAATTATTAATCTTATAACGGCCAATCTTATATGCTTTGTTGTAGTTGCTCAAACCCATTTCCATCCATGTTCCTCAATTTTAAATAATGCTATTGTGTAGTTAGATATTTCCAATAGAAATATATTACGAAGTTACTAAAAACTTTCCCCAGCTTCTTACATATGAATAATTAACCTTGTGGCTAGGTCAAGGTCAAGGAATTCTCGGGATCCAGAGGTAACATCACTGTTGTCATGTCCAATCTAGACAACTTATGGCGAAATGAAACTGGTGTCGAATTAAAGTCATTATCAAGATCGAATAGAATCCACATTTAGTCACATCAAGCAATTAAGTCTTATGCAAAAGAAAAATCAAAAATGATGGCTTCAGAAATAACATACAACGACTTGACAGATTAATGTGTGCGACAATAGATTAAATAGGTCTTTTGATCATTTTGATGAAGAATCGAATAGTACTCTATGCCTTTGAAGTTAGGTTTCGCTCCTCTATTAAATCGTTGAATGAAATTTATGTATGTGTGATTGTCAGTTCTTCCGAAGTGTTCTCATGTTTGTAAGACGTTTTCAGGGTGATATATGGCGGCAATAGTATCTCTGGAATATCAAGGATGGATCAAGGATAATAGATGATTTAAGGAATTAATGACATTCAGTAGAGTGGCAAATGTGTCTCCTGTATAATGTACCACTGAACGTTACATAAAATTGACTGTAAAGCATACGCTAATTTTGAAGATTGTATTAATTGATTTTATAATAAAATTACTCAAATACAACTCTAGATGTTAGTGACCCCGGAATCAATTTAAAGTAGAATAATTGATTTGAATTGTATGTTAATGCGTCACCTGAACATTTTTCTACTTAAATGAATTGTACATATGACCTATGTGTGAGTGTTATAATCAATTGTATCTTTTATAGTTAAAATTTATAGGTCTTTCAGTCTGCAAATGTATACAATTAGATAACGATAATTCTATTATCAGTGTTTTCCCTTCGGGTTCACTCCAGTATGACTGACGGGGTAAAATAAGGGAAAAACTCTGATATATCAGAACTGACAATAATATATTTTAACTTGTTATATTATGTGACTGTTATTATAATGGTCCAATAACGATGTGATATTGTTGTGTTTAGAGAAAATGTTTTGAGGAGAATAAATTTGATTTGTTTCATCATAATGCTGTGATCTTTAAATATACGTTTACAAAAGCGATTGCTCATTAAGGGGTCATTTCTAGTGACCAATACATTGCTGCATCCAGAATCTTGAAAGTTGATTTTCAGTGACGACAATAGTTTGAAAAGGCTGTCAGATTTATTTTCATGTACGTAGTCATTTCGCCCTAAACGCACATTATCTTATTTCCATCAGAAATGTCCCCAAATGATGGCGGAACCGTCACGTGGTGACCCCCTAATACTTTAGGTCAGTAAATTTTATTAGGTGCAATATGGCGCGTCGCCTCACTTCAAAATTTTAACACATTCTTTCAACTAAATACACCATGTTCTTTACCATAAAAATATATTTACTTATTTATTTTGTAAGATTCATTTAAAATCGTTTTATACTCAAATTAAATAAAACGCATTTTTTAAATACGAGTTGCTTCCCCTACGCCAGTTCGAAAAGTGATTGACGCGCGGAAAGTCAAACGTAAGAATTTTCTTGTTTTTTTGACTGCGACCATAAACAAATGGAGGGTTCGTATCCTTAGATCTATCAACCTCACTCTACAGCTTAATTATCGGCATTACTTTAAGTGATTATCTCAGCGAGAATGCAGAGATGATCATGAGTCCTGGCGCGTATAAATGTTGGATGGTAGTTTGTGTCACTTTTTGTTTGTGATGCTTTCAATATACAACCAGTCTGATGTCGCATTGAGGTAGGCCTATTGTGCACCTGGAATGTCGAATTATTGTTGATTTATGAGTTACTCGTGTATTGTACTTCAGGTTCCTTATACAGTTATTTGTAGATTCCGGAAAGAAATACATAAACAAATATGTAGGCCTACTGTAGACCTAATATTTAAAAAGCGGCGATTGTTGACATTTTTGTTGTATACTTCGCCAGCATGGTTCAGGTTTGATACAACGGATTCTTGAGAAAACAAATAGGAAGAAAAGATCTAATGAAACAAATAAATGGTCCTCGATGCGATAAATTCGTTTATATAGTCAGTTACTGACCCCCTATAAAGGCATAGAGGTCAGTTAAGAAGTATAGGAGGCTCGGGCTACGCCCTCGCCCCTATAAATCTTACCTGACCCTCTATGCCTTATTAGGGGGTCAGTAAACTGACTAATATAAACTAATAATGTATATGCATACTTGGACGGAATGGCGTTTTCAATTGATGTAGCAAGGTGAAGAAAATGCATTTGAAATGAAGTACGGTTGTGCAAAGGTCATCCGACATGACCTCCATGGGATGTTGTTCAGATCCTCTATCGAACTGAGTGGTTATAAGGATCTGTATTTCAACCAGATTCATGCCACGATACATATCATACCATATAGCAGTTTTTTTCGGGGTTCATGGCATATTGCTATCGTCTGCGAAATTTGATCCGCAAAATGAGTTGGAAATGGATGAAATATATCTATCCTCTTCTACATGAATCGTGAAATTTTGCAAAAATCAACATAAATTCAATTTATGTCATGGTGCTGGCGTCCGTCGTCCGTCCGTCCTCGACATTCCTTTTAAACCGCTACTTGTCATATAGAGTTCTGCATGGATTGTAAACCAAATTTGGCCACTAACATCCCTTGGGGAAAAGGGAAAAGACCCCTCGGGGGCAGGAGGGGCGGTGCCAAATAGGGGAAATAGAGGTAAATCCTATAAATCGCTACTTGTCTAGAGTTCTGCAGGCGTTGTAACCAAATTTGGCTGCAAACATCCTTCGGAGAAGTGGAACAGAACTTGTATAAAATTGTTGCTCTGACCCCCGGGGCAGTAGGGGCGGGACCCAAAAGGGGAAATAGAGTAAATCCTATATATCACTACTTGTCCTAGATGTTCTGCATAGATTGTAACCAAATTTGGCCACAAACATCTTGGGGAAAGGGAACAGAACATGTGATAAAATTTTGGGTCTCTGACGCCCCTGGGGTAGGAGGGACGGGGCCCATACGGGGATAATAGGAGGTAAATCTATTAAATGCTTACTTGTCCTAGAGTTCTGCATTATATTAGTAACCAAATTTAGGCTGCAAACATCTCTTGGGAGGAAGGGGAAACAAGAACTTGTAAAAAATTAGGTGTTTTTTCTAATTGCTTAATTATATAAATTATTAGGCAAATAAGAAAATTAAAAAAAAACAACTAATATTTAATACATATAAGCTTAGGCAGGTTTATTAGCGCACTTAACTTCCATGAAGAGAAGTATGGTGCATTATTGTGACATCACAATAGAGACAAAAACAAAACAAAACAAAACAAAACAAAAAATACTGTGATAATATGACCCTGTTCAATTTTTATGTCATTCAGCCTATAAGTTGGTCTTCATGTCGCCGAAGCGATACCGGAAACGTATCAAAACAGTGATTCCATTGACCAACAAATTATTGTTGGCGTTACATGTACATTAAAAAATCCTTTTTGAGTCTATAGAAACTATGCTATTAATAAATTTATTGCCTTTAATCGGATCGTTGCTAGCTGCGATGATGTACAAGTAACTCTGAACGACAGAGACAGCACGGAGTGAAAAGTGAATTCGTTCTAGTCGGAGCGGTTTCATCCATATGTCCACGTTTCTAGTCTAAGGTTTGTTAGTTATTGAGTACATGTTCTATTTTAAATACAAACAACAATACTGATAAAGTCCATCGCTTATTGTAGATCGATATCCTCATTATAACCCTCTTCTAAGGATACTCCGGAATTCATCCTTTTGATACACGTTGGAGACTATAGGTACAGCAGAGCAAGGACGTATATGCACTTATAAATCCTTGAGCAGAGTAATGTTCAAAGTTGGTTTGATCACAGGGACCTGGAACAAATTGTTTTACCAATAGAATACATACATATCATGTATATATATATATATGATAACATAATATATATGTATACTGTTGGTTAAAAAAATCGTGCCAGGTCCCTGTTGGTTTGATAAGTTTATAACGTTAGTATATCAACAGTAAGTTCCATTTTAGGACGTACCGGTTTGGTGGAGAAAAGTCGGAGAAAACACACCAATTAGCGGTCAGTATATATGTCAATTCGAACTCGAGACCCAGAGGTCGAAGGCTTCATGTTATATGCGGGGCAAATATCTTGACCACTTGGACAAATAATCACATGTAGTTCCGGGTCCATATCCATGTACTTGAATGTCCAAAAGATCGCTCTCCTGGGTAAGTTAGCTTTGAATATGGCTGAGTTTATATGATCAAAGAAGGATACATACATGATGCCTTGTTGATCAGTTGTCACTTGTGTCTTTTTCGGTCGTTACTGTGTTGGATTCTTAATCTGGACTCACCTTCACAATCTTTATATAGTGACGTGCCAATTCCCATGTGTTTATACTTCAGCAAATTTAACTCCAACTAAGCCAGTTTTCGGCCCACTTCACTATGTCTATGTTGTTTTCCCAGGAAGTCCTTTTCAAGAGTTTTGTAAAGCTTGGTATTATCAGCAAACAGTTTGACCTCTTCTGGTATACATACCTCATTAACGTAAGTAAGGAATACTACCGGTCTTAATACGTTGCCTTGTGGTACCCCACTATATTTAACGAACGAACATTTGACCTTCGGTTTTATAATATGACCCATTGTATCTTCCGTAATTAAGTTGTTGACAATTACATAACTAAGGTGTAATAATAACATCACTGTAAGCTATTGCATAACATAATTTATGCAAGTAGGGTACAGAAGTCTTATGATAGCAGCGGGGAAACATGGCGGACAAAGTATTGTGTGCAAAGCAATAGTATTATACATCTGCATTTTTTTTTCTTCATTTTTATGTATTTCTCGAGCCACCATATTTTTTTTCCAGAATCTTAAAATCTTAGACACTTCATTCTTCCCCATGCATGGTTAGAAATTGGAATATTTAATTTTTAAATCTGTTACACATTAATTTTGGTATCACATATTCTAATGAAGTTCAAATGAATTTGAAATTGCCATGCCTAAAATCTAAATCTAAATAAGTACATTGTAGTTTACAACGATTACGATTAATGCTTATGAAAGATTCTGACCTTATTTATATCCATTTATATTGTATTAACTAGTTTGTTTGAATATTAATGAATTTTTAAGCAAAAATACTCATGTGTTACAGGACAAAAATTGAGGTTTTGAGTTTTGGGAAATCAAATAATAATTGGAAAGAAACTCCAACTCAAAAATATTATCCTTCCTTATGTAGACACAAACTATTTTAAATTTTATTTTAAGCGTAATAATTACACTTGATTTTCATATAAAAAGAGCAATGTTTCATTTTCGTGTTTCCCCAATAGTCTGGAACAAATATATAAAGCATATGTTCTACTAAAATTATTTATCAATAGTTAAATGCTGGATTGCCATTTGGGACGGCAGTGGCCAAGTAGTTAAGATGTCTCGATACCAATAGCTCGCGAGTTCGAATCTCATGTGGGGCAATTGCCAGGGACTGACCGCTGATCGGCGTTTTTACTTCGGGTACTCCGGCTTTCCTCCACCAACACACCTGGCACGTCCTTACATGACCCTGGCTGTTAATAGAACGTTAAACTAATAAATACAAACCGGATTGGCATTTTGGCATGTTTGTGCAGATACGTGTAGTTATAATGAAAACTTAGATTTCAGGCTCTTTTAAGATTACACAAATAGTAGTGTTATTTTAGAAGGTCACCTAGTATTACTTTCTATATGCAATGTTTAAAAAATGAGGTGTGGTCTTCTATATGGGATTTTTAACATTAGATTGAACAGCTCTTTCGCTTATTCCGCATTGGTTTATGCACTTACCATGCTACAATTATAATTTCCCGGTAGGTCTATTTCCAGCATTGGAATGTCCCCTTAAATAACTTTACAAGGTGTGTAGAATACCCATACTTATATTGTATATAACATGTCTATATTCTGGTTACTTACACGTGCGATAAATATTACAATTTAAGCATTTATGTGTATGTCTAAAGATAGAAATCTAAATGCGATACATATTAAATACACTCCATAAGAATTATGTTACATTTTTATATGTTTCTATAAATAGACGTGGTTATGCTATAAATACTGTTATAAGGTCATGATCAGATATAGTGACGTACACTGTATACGTACATATATATATATATATATATAAGTCTATGTAGGACATACAGTCAGAACCATTTACCATTATTTATATATATTTTTGATGCGGCATGACTTTACAGAAGAGTCTTGCAGCGAGTGAACCACGACCTATTACAGAGGGCCCGAGATGTGTTTACGACTAGAGATCAGCGATCGATTTCGACTTTTGTGTTAGAACAAGAATTACTTCCCCTGTTCGTATAATAATCAGCCGAGATGTGGAGACTGGGTGATGTGTTGGTGCTAGGGAGGGTACGTCAGATCGACTTCTCGATGGTAAGTATATACATTAGATCATGCCATAGGTATTATTTGTACATATGTAAACACAACAGGAGTATTCACTCAAGCCTTAACACGTATACATTCAGGCAATATACACACGGAAGTGGACGAGTGTAGCAGATCTTACTGTAAACAATGAACTAGCATACATATTAAGTTAAGCGTATAAGCATTTGCTATAGTGTGAACGTATACATGAACATGTATGCAACATATTTTATCTACAGTTTACATTACACATGTAATGCACGTGTATATCTATACACGTGTGTGTATATATGCATTGTACATATCCATATTAGAGGTATGGCTATAAGCAATACATGATATACACGTTCTATGACCCGAACACATGTATTTTATATAAAGTAATACCCCATATGCATGTTTGTCCTAACGACATGTGCACATTCTAGTCTTTATATAAACATATAACATCTGTAGGTGAAAGTATATTCCTACTGTCAAGTCTGATGTGTTCATTATCGATTTCCCGACGTTATAAAGCATTTTAGTAATCATATCCCAACTGTTACTGTAATTAGGCTAATATTGAATAATTGACATGTGATATTAACATCACAACAAATATCATAGTATTTAGACCAGCAAAATGTCTAGACATTTGAATTTCATATGTGGACTTACACATGTAAACCATACAATATATAATAGCATAGTTCAATAATAGATGATATACCTATATGCGATACATGTACATTGTAATTATAACAGATTTATTTTAGTTATTGGTTTTCCGCCTATGGTGACTCCGTCTTTTGTTTACTTTTGGTTCTGGAATAATTGATTAAATACCAGTGTTACTATCGACAAATGCCATAGCGTTGAGTAAATTTAAAACAGAGATTGAAATCTGATGACGGATACAGCCTAGATTTTAAAAATATGCCCGAATTTCCTCTAAACCTAGCACCGAAAGTCCGTATCGTCATGACAACACGTATACATGTACTTATGAATTATGACAAATATATCTCATGGCAATTTGCTTATTCCGTGTTTCTTCTTAACCTTACACCAACATTAGACATTTTCATAGCTATAATGTAGAATTCAGTGGTGTAGAATTTGCCCGGATTTCTTCTAGGCCTAACCCGGAGATTATACTCAAATACCCAAGAATTCAACATTTCTAGTGAAGGGCTTCGTACGTGTCTGACTAGTTAAACGACTTCACCCAGGTAACCGAATTTGTAACAGACATCGGGATTATGTTAGCAAAGGTGGAAGGACTTTATTTTGTACAGTATGGTTGGAGAAAAATATACGATCACACTGGGATTCGAACCTGGGACCCTCCGAATACTAGCCAGAGTGCCCTATGAATGTAGATACACGATCATTTAAGGCAATTGCGTTTCTAAATCTGAGGAGGTCTATTTCAAAATTCAAACTGTCGTAAATGTACAAATATACATACATATTCATTACTGTTAAATTGGTTTTCCGTATTCGTGCTTTTCGGTTTGTCACACCATGGCCCACCATCCTTGATACTCCAGAGGTTACTGTATTACTGGCGTTATATCATCACTGAGATATTAACCCCTGGAGTTTCGAGGATGGGTTCAACCTCGGAAACAATAGTATCTAAGTACCAAAACGTAGTGTAGGCTGGTTACCTGGGTAACCGACGTTGACAAGGCTCTTTTTTCTTTCTTCAAAACATATAGGAAAATGTTGAAATAAGTAAAGCGATTCAAATGAGAATTTTTAGAGAGTTGTTGTAGACAAATAATTAGTGACAGCGCGCGCAAGAAAAATCATTTAAAGGCTAAATCTGATTCACAAGTACATATGTAGTAGATGTAATTATGCATATAGTTGTATATGCGATGTTTTTTTTAAAGACGCTTTCCACAATATAGATTTTTGTATGTACAGTACTAGTAGTACTTTCTAAATGGTTGGTCAATTTGTTTCTGTTGTAAATAGTTGGATGTTAACCAATCTGACTGGACGAATATGCGCATATATTGCAAATTAGGTGCTTCAATGATACAAAATACATTTACTATAAGATATAAAATCCCACAGAGGATGATGATGTTGATATTTATAATACCGTTTCGTAAGCATTGTGGTCGTAAGCCTGAAGGTCGGGGTTATATACAGTGTAATTCTAATTAATCTGGCGCCATTGTCCCAAGGCAAAACTCTGTCTTATCTGATAACGATTATCTGCATTAGAACTGAGCACACAGCCTCTAGATCTGTCTCCCATCTTCAGTCAAGAATAAATGTTTACCTTTCTTGTAGCAATAACATGAGATGTAGGATGCGATCAAACGATGATTATGAGTTTTTGTATACCCGATTTGTGAAATGTTTCATCGACATGTCCCCCTCGGCATTTGAGGAAAATTAACAAGATGAATATCATCCAAATCTTCCAGCTCTGAAATACCTAATATCAATATCTAATTAGCCTACGAATTAACAGCGTGATAAAGATGGCGAATGCACCTGTTGTATCTGTAAATAGACTATTGTTCACAACTCTCCATATCGTTGTGTCTACACGATCTCTCTATTGATTTCCGAATTAAGATGTAATTATGAAAGCGGTAATTAAAGTATGATCAAAACTGTACACCAACTGGTAGGTATTAATGTATGTTAACGAATATATACGTTTATTCTTCTTATTACCAACAAGGGCATAGACAGGGTTGAAACAATGTAGGTGTAAATCACATTCCCTGCCGAACCCAACAAATCATGAATAGAACGAAGTTAAAGGGACAATTCAGTGAGGATAATTCGTTACATTACCACGAGGCAAAATATGACATACATATGTAGATATATTGTTCTACATTCCTTATGAAACGTATGGCAAGAAATAGTGACAAATTCCACAACATTGTTATGTATTTTGATTAATACCATTGAAATTCCAAATCGTTGATCAATACGATTAAGCAGGTACAACATGTAGGCTGTACCCTTACCCGAGTCAAAGTCACGCACGTTAAAGAAATGCAATACATTACCACTGAGGAGTTGATGAAATTAATTTTAGACAAGAACATGCATCTTATAATTTTAACACAACTTTAAGAGCGTTTTGAGTAGTTCTAGACAAATTTTTTTATTACACAGGCAAGGGTCAGGGTTCGGCACACAAGGCTATGTAAATGGCGATTGAACATTTCACATACAATTGACTACAGCCGCTATTTGTCAGTGGGCTTTTCTGGCATATCACAGTAAAACTAACTAATCTACATGTAATTTCCATTAGAACTGGTTTGTTTCCGAAATATGTGCAAGTTTTAATGTACTCCTATTACAAGTGAAAAAAAATTTCTTGACAGTTTTGATTTACACTCTTGACACTTGTCCCATGTTTATCACACATTATGCCTATATGTAAAATTTGGGAAACATCCACGACTTCCGAATGTTGCAATTCCATATGTTACAAACATACCTGTATATAGATGTTTACTACAATGTACGAATGGCTCTGCTATTTCAAGACTGTGGTATTGACAACGATATAACGCCATAAGAACGATACCGAATACTGTGCTTTGTGGCATTTAAATCAATAGCATCTATTTGTATTAGAAATGAATAAGCGGGGAATTAATTATACACCCTGTACTGAACCCATTGGAGACGATTTGGGCGATCGGCGACGTATAACTTTTAGCGGGTGCATTAAAATTGTTTTTAAATCTTTACGTCAAATATTTGGTATATTAACGGATTCTTATTGGCACTTATAACGATTTGTTGAACTTCTCATATATTTTGTGTATATAACCGTTATCAATTTGAATAGGAAAAGGATAATGATGAACGCCGCACGGAAGTCTGTGGTACAAAGAATGTAGCTAGGCACCTGACCAACCCTTCTTCCAATCGATTTGTTTTATCGAGAAAACAATGACCTGTTAATGTAACTAGTAAGTTTACAAATGTCCAAATATAAGACTATTTGTATTCTAGTGTCCATGCATCATTTTAGAGGTGTCATGGTCTGAATTCAAAGCTGGTTATAACAAGAAATATGACACTATGCGCTGTATGATATAGAGAAAGTCACAATGTACATGAATGTTTTCAAACAAGTATCACCCAGAGGCGGAAAAATTATAATTAAATCAATATGAATATCTCCTCCTATGAGTCATGTATATTGGTTTAACAAAAAAATACGGTTTACAAACACTGATAACAGATTTATCAACATGATTCAACAAATCGTTATCACTATTTGCTGTAACCCGGCTTACATTTAGTTTTCTACGTCTGTCTGTCAAGTTTTTTATTTAGACTTCATTATCCGAGAGATTCGATCAAATTTTTTTTTTTCATTGAATTTTGATTATCTTAAACCAGAATCGTACATTTTATGCGCTTTTCTGTCCGTGACTATAATTACGAAGACTAGTTGTGTCTCCTTGTGATACCGAAATGTCTAGCAATTTCTTTAGTGCTACCTCACTGAAAGATACCAATCAGCACTCCTCGATTTTATTACAGGAAAGAAGCGGATGCGCCATGAAAAGTATTATCTGACACAAATGTACATCTTGTCAAATATTTGATTTTATTGGTAATTTATTCCTTTTGAAATAAAGTACATCATCAATTCGATGATAAATGCTACATTTTGTCCTAATGCAATCTTACATCGTAAACAAGGTTTATATTTGGGCATCTTAATGCTGATATGTTTGTAAGATATTTCATAGAATGTATGTTTATGAGAAAGTTTAACAGGTTTTCTTTCTATTTACAAATAGGATTTCTTTCTTTTTTCATAATCTGATATAATTTTGATCACGCAATGCTCTGTGAAGTAATGACAACATTCTGTCCATAGAAATTGTCAATTTCACTTCAAAGCTATACCGAAAAATGCATTCATCAAAACCCATTGAAAACGTACCAAACTATGAAAATTACGTAAATTATAATAACTCTGTAACTTCCAATATTGACTTAAACTGCATTTGTTGGACAGATATTTCAACATGATGCGCGTCACACCTGTAAACAACAAAAATAAAAACCATTCCTTATATTTATATTGCAACCGATTATTTCTTTTCGATTAATGTTCCGGTAAAATAAAACTTTTTTTTTCAACGTTATATGATTGATATAACAGCCGATCAACATTGATGGAATCTTGGAACAGCTGGCTCCAATTTTGCTGGAAATGTTGTCAAGTTCAGAAAGTACACAAAATAATATAAAGTTCCACAATAACATTGTCTTTTTCTTTCCATTGGTGCAATATTTTTCAAATAATAATGTAATTTGAGATATTCATTACATTAAAATTGATAAACTGAAAAATTAAAAATACAAAAACAATATAGGCCGAATTTGATGCGCATTGAAACTACTTGCGGAAGTCATGCAGTGTTCCGGTGTATGCATACACTAGTGTAAACGATTTCCCAGTTGATAAGGTTATATAGCAAAGAAAAAAAGAAATGTAAATATTTAATGTTTCAGTATCGTCACTTTTCAGCCATTCAGCAATTGTGCAATCTCGAATACATTTGAGAGGTAGGCTAACGAAAACCTATTTCATAAATAAATAGGATAAACATTACAACTGATAGTATTAGAATGACGATGATAAACTAGGTGGCGTACAGTATATGTAATTCCATTTAGCATGACGTAATTATAAGTATAGCCATAATAATGATACCACATGCGATAAAGATTACACGTCACGTTTGTCTGACTAATCAGCTAGCTGATAAGGTAAGCATACTGTAAAGTCATTTTTTTCGCGGTACCTTTATTTCGTATAATATGCTTTACACGGTGATTTCATTTTGTGGTGTACATTTTCATGGTTCTACCCTTCAAACTATCTATTATTCGAAACGATATGACGGTTATCTGTTTTTACGATGCCTTCTTAGACCAGCCCCAATTAATTGTCTGTTCCCCTCTACCGAACCGGGGTCTTCCCCGAACACCAACTGTGGGTAGGGTGGGGTGTTTTCATAGGGGTTAAGGTGTGTTGATAGGGAGTTATAGTCTGTCTCAAAATGGTTCTCAGTGCACGATCACAAGACAATCTCAGGTAAATCAACTCACCTGGTAGGTGATCGATAAATCAGTACCGTAACTGTTAATTATTGTCATGGTGCTGCAGAATGGTGCATAAAACAGTAGCATACATCTGAATAAATCATTCTTGCCATGATATTTGAATTGATCGTTAAATTAAATCGAGTTGTATTTGTAGACATTATTATTTTAGTGTTAAGCTATACATTTTTGTGCTACTTCTCAGCGTTATTTTAGTTTTCATATTGATTGCACAATATTAAGGAGAAACAAATAATGTCAGATATGATCTGAAATATCATAAAATGACCCTTTTAAACACTTAGTGGAGGGATTTCTCTTATAAATCAAGATGTTTCCTACTTTGTTGATAGGATCAATCACTATTTTAATTTTTTGTTCTGTGACAAGTAAGGCTTTTGATTGAGTATAGCATATAGGCTTATTGTATAAGTTGAAAAAAATATGGATTTAAATTAACTGTATGGTTGGTTTGAAGCCTACTTATCTGACAGAAAACAACGCGTAATCATTAACGAATATTAATAAATCCATTGAAAAACCGATAAATGCTGGTGTACCGCAAGGTTCAGTACTTGGTCTTTTCTTTTAGTATTGTTTATAAATGACTTAACAGATAATGTAATATCTTATATTTATTTATTTGCTGATGACCCATCTCTGCATTGATAATGATGATGGCATTTTACTAACAGTAACACATGCAGAGTTCTTGAATGATGATCTATCTTCAATTTCTTCATGGGCTGATCGATCAATGACAAATTCTTTTTAATCCAAATTAGTCTGACAGAATGGTGCATAAATCAGAAGAATTGTGGGTTTTGTAGTAAAAGCATGAAATTTTGCAAGAACATAAAGCGTCATCACTCGAACGATTTTTGATATGGGGCCAAGCAAAATTTTTTCAAGATGGCCACCAAAATCCAAAATGGCCGCCATATCCAATATGGCTACCAGAAACATAATACTGAATACAAGAGCGTCATCATCCGAACGATTTTTGATATGGGGCCCAGCAATTTTTTTTTCAAGATGGCCGCAAAAATCCAAAATGGCCGCCATATCCAGTATGGCTACCAGAAACATAATACTGAATACGGTCACTTACAAGAAAACATACAGATCTTCACCCACCACTCACTTTCAATAACCACAAAATATCACAGCATGGATTTCATAGGCATTCTGGTTTAACATTTAACACAAAAGGATCATGGTCGGATCACATTTTTAATATTTGTGAAAAAGCTTCATCAAGACAGAACTTAAATTGGCTGGAACTATTTTGCATATGAGAAAGCTCTAATGGTAAATTGCTTATTATTTTAAAATATATGCGACACTTTGAAAATGTCTTATTATTGTATGATTATTTTGGAAAACATTGAATTACATGAGTGCTAGGATATTTTGATTACTGTAAAATATATGCCAATTATAATATCTTATTAAAACTACTCATTCTATTTAAGTGCATCCATCAATTACTATTGTCGACTATGTGTGACACTCTAATAAATATTGTACAATATGTTTTTATTTGATAAGTTAAAAAAAGATATTAATATAATAAATAATATAAAATATATTAGTGAGTGCTTGAACTCAATTAACAAAACTGTAGTATATCTTACAGTATGGTGTATCTTATCATAGGATTGAGTATAAAGTAACCTGGTTGAAAAGATACCCGAGTTGGTATTAGATTTGAAACAGACTATAACTAAACTTCAAAGGGTTCCCTACATAAAACCTCCCATTGTATTAACCGGAATTGGTGTTCCGGAAATGAGACACCGTCCCATACCAGACAGTGTTGGGTAGGCAGTTGTTAGACAAGAAATACTCAAAATTATTAGTTTTTTTTTCAAAACTGAGTATTATAAGAACAGAAACAACACATGAAATCCTATTATAAATATAAAATAATATACTATTCAAAGTCCATGCAATTGATAGTAAACAAAGAATTAATATCAAAATGATAAGATATTTTTGGCATGGAAGATACCAATTAAAGGTAGGGGTGTTTTGGGTGGGAAGGTCGAAAATAAGAAACAAACAATATTTGATATTAAGCCTTATCCCCTAGACATTCAATCGCACATTTAGTTAACAGAAGTTTAACACCCTACTTTGGAATTAACCCAAACTACAATTCTACATTTCTATGAAGTGAATGCATTGTATGACAATGAAGTATAATGTCGACCGGTAATTCATATCTGAAAATTTCATGTTAACAATTAACACTGCATTGAATTAAGACGTATTGTGTGACGATTTACTAACAACAGTTTCTTGTATTAGGACATTTTGTATCAAATATGTGACAATTGCATCGTCATCTACATTGTTCTTCTGAAAATCGTTTACTCCAAACATTAAAATACAAACCAAAACAATACTATTATGTTTTCAACAAGGTTGAAAAAATGTCAATACCATTGAAATTGATAAAATAAACCTTGTCGCCATCTGAAACTGATTCGCGGTTGTTGTTTTTCTTTGGAAACAAAACGAATTTCTGTTTCACCATAAGTAAAGCGGGTATTTTTTTCTCTAGCTGCAACATTGTAGCTCAAAAGACATCTAAACATAACGATGTCGTCTTTAATGCCCCAACGCCTAGTAGGCTGGGTACGTATATTCTTTATAAATTGTCTTGACTTCTTCGATAAAGTTTTACCGGATGTTACTGGACGCGTCTTCGAATTGCAAACCTCTTAACAAAACTTACTACACAGAACAAGTTCGCATATATATCGACAACAGTGACATCTCCACAGACACGTCGGTACTGTGAGATATCTCGGTTTTACAGCATCATCAGACACACCTTACACCTTAAAAGTCTTTCAGGTTTAAATATAGTTCAGCTCAAATAAATCTAAATTACGCCTATGGATGTCTATGTGACCTGCTAATTGGCAAATGACATCATACAGATGTAGGTCAGTATATTTCAATAATGTTCGTATAAACATCAAAGTTACCACATATAGACAAGTATTTAAGCCTTACGTAAAACAGCGTAGGTGAACAGTTGTTACTATCCATGCGGCAGTAGTTAAGTTTAGTTCAATTCTTTATTTCTTTTTATTTCGTGGTTCATCAGTGCAAAGCGCAACAAACTGTATTATTCAATGTAATAAATTTTTAGCACACAACAATGACACACATGCACATACAGGAGCATCTAACACGTTATTTCTACAAATGCAATAAATCAAAACAAATAGTAACATTCATAGCTACAGATTGCAAGTGCATAATATGGTGATATGCATAGGTCTCTTGTCCGAAGATAGTGATGTTTTATAAGCAGGTGGACGAAAGGCAGGTTTGACTATAGTTCTACCGTTAAGTATACTTATGAACCTTAATTATATTACTACACCTTACAAGCCAGTACCTCAATAGTTTGTTCGCCCATATTAAATGTGACATGTGCGCATTTCTTTACAACAAGAATAATTCGTTTCGCTCAATTCGCAATTTGTGCTTTCATATTTTGGCGCTTTGATATACACAATTCATCATTGCATATATAAGTCAATGTATAGACCACACTGTTTGTTAATGCTTGCAAGTAGTTTGAATAAAATCGACAAGCTTTTTTGGGACGTCGACCGCACCTTCGTCACAGAATGGTAGCGCGAACGGGCAAGGTCTAGGTCAGGTGCTCACGAATATAATCAAAGTGAGTGTTCCTAGTACCGTCATATGTATAATATAGATAAACTAAATGAGGCGCAGTCAGACATTGTTGGAATTGTCGATCATTACCGGGATTGCATTCTCTGTGTATTACTACGCGTAGACATTGTGACACCTTTAGCTAATTGCACTTCGCTGCTCAGGTTTCATTCTATCATCGCGTCTTGTTCCCTTTGTGTGAAACAAATGGTTGGAGTAATAAATCATTAATTGATTACATTAATAGACTGAAGTCAGTAGTTATTGTCTGTGTTATGGCTTTAATGGTATAGTACTGCCTAAGTGAAACAGGATTATCTACCTACTAGTATTACTTATCTGTACCGTACGTTTGGTTTTATTCACGCGGGTCGCACTTTTTGCAGTTTTAAACGAAAAATGAATTTGATTGATTTTGGTTTACTATTGATGTGTAGAACTTTGTAGGACTTACCCCACAATGACATCTAGTGGTGACCTCTTTTACCGTTTCATCATAAACTTCCATTCATAAATTCCCTATTTATTGAATAATTTTCCTTCGGACCAATCAAAATGTTGCTTTCCCTTTACTACATTTGTGTGTATGCATTCATTGGAAGCTTGCCTTATGGTGTATACACACAATCGTTAAATTGATTATTGATAAGGCTGTCCTCATGTGTGCATGGTTTTACTTGCAAAAGAGGTAACACAAGAGTCTAGGGTGTAGGGCAAAAATTCATTTTTAATGATTATAAAACTTAAATGCTTTCTTTATTTTGAAATCGTTTATTTTATGTAGAAATTTTAATCAAGAAAAATGTCAAACAAAACATATACATACATTTGTATGTATTTTCTGTGATCAGTTGAATATTTTTAATATAATTGATATCGAATTCGTTCACCCAGTCACAAGAACTTAGACTGCTGATAGGTACAAAAAGCCTTCAATTAGCTTAATTTTCCAGGACATACTGTATCTGTTTTCTGGGAAATGGGATATCTGCCTAACAGCTTGATGTTTTTATAATGAGTGGGTCAGATATTTATCATAAGGAAATAATTATTTTTCACAAAACCACAATAATATATCAAATATCATGTAATAAACAGGTTTTGAAACTAAAATATGGTAGTACTGAATTCATCAAATTCATTTGATTTCGTTCTATTTTTTCTGTTTCTACTGCGTTGTATTTGCAGTACTTTGAGTACTTTGATTTCATTTAGTGATCTAGTTATAAGGGTATATTTTATATTTCATTAATTTCTTCAAAAAAAACAAAACAAAAAAAAAACCAACAACAACAAAAAACCAGAAAATCGCGGCGACCTTCGTAATGCACATCCCGCGAAATCGCGAAAGCTGTGCGATATGCACAGCATTTTGGTGGTTTAGTCTCCATCGCATATCGTCATAAACATCGAATTGACATGTTTCTAATAATTATTTAAGAAATAACAGGTTGTGATAGTATAGGGATACACGAGAGAGAACGCCAACTCTGATGAGTACATGTACTTCGGATCGGATCAACAAAGACTTCGAACTTACGAAGCAGAAATTAAGATCTAGCATATAGAAAGTTTGTAAACTGAACTAATCAGTCAAAAGGGAGAATACATTTGTATGTATCGAAGGCTAAACACTTTTTATACAATTTGTTCATGTGTTTTATGCCTTCATGTGATGTGATCAAAGAACCTGTGTCTTCTGTTGCCTCCAGTTGTACTGAAATAGTCCGGGGGTGGATATATCGTCAGTGATGGTAACCCCTGGAGAATCGAGGATGGTGATGTGATTAAACTAACGCATTTCATTGTGTGGCGACACCTCCATTTCAGATGTAAAATTCGTTTGTTACAGCTTGTAACGATTTTGGAGATGTACTAAATAGGATTGATCAGCTGTTTAGACTGATGCACGTCACAACCGTAACCTACATTACTGTACATGGGAGGCCGTCCTTACATGACCATAGCTGTTAATAGGACGTTAATTAATCAAACAAACAAACAAAAAGCTAAGTACCAAATGATGCTCTTTTATAGATGTATTTTTGGAGTCAATAAAAACATCCTTCGTTATGTACTTTACATGGGGTTACGGTATGCTGGGCAGAATACATCTAGCTCATTCATTGGTTGTTAAATTGACCAATCAGAAGACTCCGAGATAAGCTAACACGTGTTTTATAGGTTTCATTGTTTGTATAGCGTGTAGTATCAGTTTGCGTGATAATTGATGGCCTTTTAGCTGTGATATATGGTTTTTTGAATTATTGATCAAGGATGTCGTGCTTTAGGGACCTGTTACATGTATATATGCAGCTTTACCGGAAATCGACCTTTGATTTGGTTTAATAATTTAATAATTTGGTTAATTTTGTTTAACTCATCCACCCCCGAAACCACGTTTGTATTCTCCAGATTCAAAGTCTGGAACAGTTTATTACGGAGTTTCAGGGGTGAATAATTATAAAATAAGTTCAGGATTGTCTCCAAGGTGTACAATGTTCTGGGAAGTTGCATATATTCATGTTGTGTCTTCTTGTAATAGTGTTACCGGTATTTACTAGTATCTATATTGTATAACATCTGTTGAGAACGAATCATTTACTCGTTCAGTAGTCAATATTGCAAGGACTTAAATTAAATTGCTCATAGGAAACGACCATTTTAAAACTCAAGTGTCCATCCATAGACATATTTCTGAATTTTTACTTCTACCTTGATAGTGTGCTTTTATTTTGCTTAGCATGATTATGGTATGTTTATGTATTGAGGTCTTTCCATAACGATTCTAATTCGTTTAAAGTCGGTAAAAATTATTTGTAGTGTCATGTCAGTACTTTTTAGCAAATTTTGACACGGATACCGATTTCAAATTCAGAGTTATGATTGTAAATTCCAAATTTGAATTGCTAAGATAGTTGATTGATATAATGACAGAATTGGATTATTCACTTTTATCGTGGTTCAGTTCCATTAACATTTCAGGCACACACAAAAGCATTGCAAAAATTCAGAACTTTCCTTAACTTCTCTATTGCTGTGAGGTGAGAGATTATAAGCTTAAGAATA
This sequence comes from Argopecten irradians irradians, assembly GCA_004382745.1. NCBI lineage: Eukaryota > Metazoa > Mollusca > Bivalvia > Pectinida > Pectinidae > Argopecten > Argopecten irradians. The sequence goes on along the minus strand of SAYR01042817.1, from coordinate 547,962 downwards.
CCCAAAATTAACGAATGTTGGAATGAAAATGGGCACAGTATGAAAAACGGTCAATAATACAAATAAGATTTATATCATATTTTTTCTCTCTCCCGTCTTCCTGTCTCCTTGCTCATGTACATGTTTCGTATCTACATGTACATGTTTCGTACATGTTTCGTATCTACATGTACATGTTTCGTATCTACATGTACATGTTTCGTATCTACATGTACATGTTTCGTACATGTTTCGTATCTACATGTACATGTTTCGTATCTACATGTACATGTTTCGTACATGTTTCGTATCTACATGTACATGTTTCGTATCTACATGTACAAACTGTATCATCTATATTCTTTCGGCGATAAATGATGTTTGGACCTCTTCTTTCTTTCTGTTGAAATACGCGAAGGATATAGGAAAATATTGTATATGAGATTTTGATAAATGATATTTTTTTATGTTTTGATATTTTTCAAGACATTTCAAACAATCAAAACCGTCGAATTAAGCGTCATAAATGAGTATAAAAAATTTAAACATAAATTCTTGTCGTCATTAGGTTTTTTAGATTGTGATTATCAAAAACGCTTGTTCAAAGCTTTTTAAGAAAAATATTTTGAACTTTGTTTTATGTTTGCTTGATATAATTTAATGAGTGCAGAATTCATTTATTGCCGTAATGTTTAAAAGAAAAGAAGAAGAGAAAAAACAGCTAAGATTTGCTAATTTAATTCTGACGCAATAAAATGATATCTTTAGTTAAGAACAATAAGTCGTTTGTACATTTTATAGTATTTTTTTTAAAGTACATGCATATATATGACCTAACAATTCTTTCTTTGTTTTTCAGATAGTGTCTACCCAGTATCTTCACAATGACTCCACGTCGTAAAACTACAGCACAGCGTTTCAATCCAAGCTCTCAGCATCACCACTCAGCCGCCCCTCAATGTTTACTGATACAACTCGATAGCTGACCATCTGGTGTTGCATTCAAATTACGATGTCTGCTGATTCGATGGCGTCTGAAAACGATCCCGACGTTCGATATTTCACACTTGGGGAGTTCCTGCAGGAGACACGGTTTGACGCACGGCCGTCTAGTCTGTCAGGAAGTAGTCAGGGCAACGACATATTCCCCGAACTGACCGACGCTGATGAAGATCTACTTGACGTACCGAAGCAGGCAGATATCATCCGGAACATGATCTTGAAGGAAGAGCATCGCGATTTGGAAGAACGACTAATGAGGATAAGGCATAAAGAGCGAAAGCAGACCGTCGACTACCGTATAGACGGCAGCTCAGCATTTTTCATTTGTTGTGCCAGTAACAATGTTGAGTTGGCGAGTTTTCTACTCGACAGGTGTGGCGCTGATGTAGACCAGAAGGGGACAGATTGTCCATTCGGTTGGCAGCCCAATCTTCCCTTGTGTGCCCCTCTCTGCTGCGCTGCCAGGCACATTGACTCGTTACCATTAGTGCGGCTGTTGATTGAGCATGGCGCGAGTAAAAAGGGTGTGGACGAGACTGGCATGACGGCTATGCAAATCGCTTGCCAGGCGGGGAGTATGGAGACAGTGTTGTATCTATTTGAACACGGATTCAGTGTCCATGACGTGTCCCCTACCGGAAAGACATGTCTTATACTAGGCGTACAAAACACGGAGATATGCAAGTTCCTGATATCAAAAGGCGTTGAGGTGGACCATACCGATAGCAAAAGCTCGTCAGCTCTTCACTACGCTGTTCGAGACGGGCAATTGGACACTGTCAAATTATTGATTGACGCAGGTGCTGACGTCAATATGAGTGATAAACAGGGTCTTGACGTCATTTTACGTGCAGCATCGGCTGTGCAGGTGGGTGTTGTGGAATACCTAATGTTGGACCCATCTATACCCGCTCGGTCCAAAGTACTTGCTTACAAGCTTCTCGGCAGCAGCTTAGCAGACACAGGAAAGGAGTTAGAGGCGGTTTACTGGTGGGACAAGACCAGGCCTCGAGAATGTGACTTCGCTAGTGATGACTACGTACAAAAGCTGATAGCTGACGGTCGTAAACTCTCTGTCGGTATCGCTAGATCGTCACAACCAACTGAAGAACTCGAACTTCTCGAAAGGATTCAGGCATATTCAGTTAGAGTCAAAATTGAAATATTTGGACTTTGTCATCCACAGACATATAAAAGTCTTTGTAAATTATTAAATATAAATTTTCTTATGATGAGTTTAAAGCATAGTCTTAAACTACTACGGTACGCAGCCGAGGTGTTCGTCCAAAAAGACCAGCTATCTAGTAAAGCGGCCCCATACATAGCTTCACGGTTGATGAAAGTGTTCAACCGGATCTGGCAATGTAAGAAGGAAGTGAAACCCGAGGACAGAAGCAGCATAATAGCAGAGGTGATCGATATACTGGGGAATCTCATAGACCACGTATCAGAGCAATACATTCAGTCGCGCTCGGAGTCGGTGGAATTCGAACAGATGGAAGATGACAATATATCTTCATTTGTGGGTCTTTCCAGCGTATATTCCCATAAGCACGCTGAGGTGTTTGAGTGGATGTGTCTAGCTCTAGATCTTGTGTGTATTGTGAGATCATTAGAACCAAACAACCGTGAGGAAACTCGACTTATCAATCATCTTAGCAAACTGGTGGAAGCAGACCCGAGAGGACCTTCAGAAGAGACCCTTCTACATATCGCTGTAACGCTCAACCCAAACTACCGACCATATCTCTCGACCGACATGGTGTTCCGCTGCAACCGGCTCGGAGTTGCACGGAGCCTTATACATGCGGGGATAGACGTGAATGCCATCGACGTCAACCGAAACATACCGCTTTGCTCACTTTTACAGGTCAATGCTAACTGGGTAGAGGACGAAAAGGCCCTGATAGATCTGTTGTTAGACTATGGTTCGGATATCGATATACGGAACAAAGATGGACTAACAACTCTAGCGCTACTACAGCGGGCGGGTATAATGATTTGTCAGTTAAACTACCAGAAACTCCAATGCTTGGCAGCTGCTACTATCAGGAGCAACAATATCAAATTTGCTGGCTACGTTCCGAAGAAAATGGAGACATTCATATCTTGTCATTGATTGTGGTTTGAAGTTTTAGATGGTTTAATTGTCAAGTTATGAAACAAGAAAAAATAGTTGATAGAATGCAATTTTTAAGAATCTACTGAAGAACATATTTTATAGCAAGACAAAATCGAGTGTTAAAACGGCAAGATTTATGATCTAATCACCAGTGGATTTTTGAAAAACAACATGTTATCTATTTTCTAAAATTAATTATTGAGGACACAGGAAATACTATACATGGTATGAATCTGTATATACGGTTTAGATCGTACTTATTGATAGAAACAAATCGCTTTTACTGTCAATTCCGATTTGCTATAATCCGTTTTGTCAAATAATTAAGAAATATTATATTAAATAGTATTAAAGCGTTATACTTGCGTTTGATATGGTTTTAGAATGAACCTAAAATGAGAGCAATATTTTTCTGTATAGTGAAAAATAGTAATTGAAATAAATTATACAAGTAGGCCAAGAAAGCTAACCAATAGTTCTTATTCGACACAAATCATCACTCAAATTGATTTTTACCCTATTACATTCGTACGAATAAAAAATGGTTCGACTTTATATCGATACTAAAACATTCATTTTACGTTTAAAATCTCATTAATTATCAGATGACAATGAAAGCTGATCCACAAAGGAATACCGTAAGTAGGTCAAAGACTTCCAAACATCTTGGCCTACAAGATTTACATTTGATGTTACGGTTGTTCATGTACACGTTTGTTTGTTATTATAAATATAAAGGTTGTAAGACACACTGCATTCTAATCCATCAGAGTAACGACCAATCCTTCTATTTCGTGTCTGGACAGAAGGAAACGAAGGGGGTGTAACTCTGATAGATCATGATGTTAACGCGACATCTCAGAGTAATTTTCGTCAATCTTAGGATATATGTCTTCCAAAGATTACCGGAAATTTCTACAAGGGGATGATAAAACAAACTAAAAAGGATTTTCAACAGAATATGATATGAACTGCACAATGTTTCGATATGGTGATTTTGTAGTAACCATTTCCGAGATTTTGAAATTACTTTGAATGATGAATTTTGAGAGAGAGTAATTCGCTGTCCAAGTGATGGGAATTGTGATAAAATCCGGGAAATATGTTATTATATTAGTATTATTTGAAATATACAATAATATGTGCATATATCATTCGTAAATCTACTTCGCCATAAAGTCCAGTATTAGTATTACGTGCAATTTAATTATTAATCTTATAACGGCCAATCTTATATGCTTTATGTAGTTGCTCAAACCCATTTCCATCCATGTTCCTCAAATTTAAATAATGCTATTTGTGTAGTTAGATATTTCCAATAGAAATATATTACGAAGTTACTAAAAACTTTCCCCAGCTTCTTACTATGAATAATTAACCTTGTGGCTAGGTCAAGGTCAAGGAATTCTCGGGATCCCAGAGGGTAACTATCACTGTTGTCATGTCCAATCCTAGACAACGTTATGGCGAAATTGAAATCTGTGTGTGCGACAATAGATTAAATAGGTCTTTTGATCATTTGATGAAGAATCGAATAGTACTCTATGCCTTTGAAGTTAGGTTTCGCTCTCTATTAAATCGTTGAATGAAATTTATGTATGCCTGTGATTGGTCAGTTCTTCCGAAGTGTTCTCATGTTTGTAAGGACGTTTTCAGGGGTGGATATAGTGGCAGCAATAGTAATCTCTGGAATATCAAGGATGGGATCAAGGATAATAGATGATTTAAGGAATTAATGACATTTCAGTAGAGTGCATGTGTCTCCTGTATAATGTACCACCTGAACGTTACCATAAAATGACTGTAAAGCATACGCTATTTTGAAGATTGTATTAATTGATTTTATAATCAAAATTACTCAAATACAACTCTAGATGTAGTGACACGGAATCAATTTAAGTAGAATAATTGCATGTGTAATTGTATGTTAATGCGTCACCTGACATTTTCTATTTAAATGAATTGTACATATAACCTATGTTGTGAGTGTTATAATCAAATTGTATCTTTACATAGTATAAAATCTTATCTAGGTCTTTCAAGTACTGCAAATCTATACAATTTAATAACGATAATTCTTATCTATCAGAAATTTTCCCCTTCGGTTTCACCTCCCCAGTACTGACTGACGGGGTAAAATAAAGGGAAACAACTCTGATATATCAGAACTGACAATAATATGATTTTAACATTGTTATAATTATGTGAAACTGTTATTATAATTGGTCCAATAACGATGTGATATTTGTTGTGTTTTAGAGAAAATGTTTTGAGAGATATAAATATGATTTGTTTTCATCATAATGCCTGAATGATCCTTATAATCACTACGTTTAACAAAAGGATCTGGCAACATCCCATTAGGGGTCACTTTCTAGTGACCAATACAATTGCTGCATCCAGAATCTTGAAAGTGATTTTCAGTGAACGAAATAGTTTGAAAAGGCTGTCAGATTTATTTTCATGTACGTAGTCATTCCGCCCTAAACGCACAATAATACTAAATGTATATGCATACTTGGACGGAATGGCGTTTTCAATTGATGTAGCAAGGTGAAGAAAATGCATTTGATATGAAGTACGGTTGTAAGTAAGGTCATCCGACATGACCTCTCATGGGATGTTGTCAGATCCTCTATCGAACTGAGTGGTTATAAGGATCTGTATTTCAACCAGATTCATGCCACGGAAATCGATCTTCTAATTTGTCTATATATATATCATACCATATAGCATTTTTTTCGGGGGTTCATGGCATATTGCTATGGTCGCGAAAATTTGATCCGCAAAATGAGTTGGAAATGGATGAAATATATATATCCTCTTCTACCTGAATCGTGAAATTTTGAAAAATCAACATAAATTCAATTTATGTCATGGCGCGGCGTCCGTCGTCCGTCCGTCCGTTCGTCAACATTTCCTTTAAATCGCTACTTGTCATAGAGTTCTACATGGATTGTAACCAAATTTGGCCACTAACATCCTTGGGGGAAAGGGAACAGACCCCTCGGGGGCAGGAGGGGCGGTGCCCAATAGGGGAAATAGAGGTAAATCCTATACATCGCTACTTGTCCTAGAGTTCTGCATGGGTTGTAACCAAATTTGGCTGCAAACATCCTTGGGAGAAGTGGAACAGAACTTGTATAAATTTTGGCTCTGACCCCCCGGGGGCAGTAGGGGCGGGACCCAAAAGGGGAAATAGAGGTAAATCCTATACATCGCTACTTTTCCTAGAGTTCTGCATGGGTTGTAACCAAATTTGGCTGCAAACATCCTTGGGAGAAGTGGAATAGAACTTGTATAAATTTTGGCTCTGACCCCCCGGGGGCAGTAGGGGCGGGACCCAAAAGGGGAAATAGAGGTAAATCCTATATATCACTACTTGTCCTAGAGTTCTGCATAGATTGTAACCAAATTTGGCCACAAACATTCTTGGGGAAAGGGAACAGAACTTGTATAAATTTTGGCTCTGACCCCCTGTGGGTAGGAGGGACGGGGCCCATTACGGGAAATAGAGGTAAATCCTATAAATCGCTACTTGTCCTAGAGTTCTGCATATATTGTAACCAAATTTGGCTGCAAACATCCTTGGGAGAAGGGGAACAGAACTTGTAAAAAATTTGGCTCTGACCCCCCGGGGGCAGGAGGGGCGGGGCCCAAAAGGGGAAATAGAGGTTAATCCTATAAATCACTACTTGTCCTAGAGTTCTGCATGGATTGTAACCAAATTTGGCCACAAACATTCTTGGGAAAAAGGAAACAGAACCTGTATAAATTTTGGCTCTGACCCCCGGGGACAGCAGGGGCGGGGCCCAATAGTGGAAATATAGTTAAATTCTATAAATCGCTGCTTGTCCTAGAGTTCTACATGTATTGTAACCAAATTTGCCATACTGTCTTTTCAGGCTAAAGCTTGCAATGACCATGATCTGCCGTGTCCTGTAGAGTTTTTTGGCATGATAACTTCTCTGAGAAGGATGGAGGAAGAAGGATATGGTGATTACAGTCGATGGTAAGGAGTTCGCACTCACTCTAAAAGTGAATAAGAGGATAATAGCTTATAAATCTGGATAAATTGGGTTATAATTACTGAATGAATAGATTTTATTTTGATATAATATTTTCTGATGGCAGGACAATCAAACATCTTAAAACGAATAATCAGGAATTAATCTGATATATCGAAAAATGGAAAAAAAATAGGGGATATTCGAAAAACAAGGATGCAACCGTGGTCTATCACCAAACTATGACGTTTTCACTGAATTATTTAATGTTACATTTTATAAAGCAGTTCCGTAAATTTGTACAAGTATATTCATTCAAAATATACGTGCTCTATTGCGTAGAGAGGTAAGAAAGTAAAATGCGCTAGAAAATAACATGACAATCGTTTGTTTGAACGTATTGTGCTCATTAGTATTCACTAAACATTACCACCGAGCATTAACAGCAGATAGCACAATCTCAGGGATGGACAAATAGACCAAGCGACACTTAAAGTGCTAATAAGCTAGCGCAATCTCGTGATCACATTAGGATGTCCAATAACCTCTTGGTGTGCCAGAAGCATCTAAAAAAGAGAGCGCGCGTTCGAAGCTCATGGATTAGAAGCCATTCGAGATAGATCTCTATTGTCAAGTAGATAGAGTATTGGTGCTCTTTCAGGGCTTGTCTCATATACGAAGCACTTGTAACACTTACTTCATAGCTATTTTTTATGGATCTGTAGAATATTGGTAAGGGCGAGCCCACAGTTCTGTTCCATCTGAGTCAGGTACAGTTGTCGTTATCACTACATTGTATCTACAAGCATTTTGTTTTTTTGATGCATTCTTGATCTGAAGTTTTACTTTCATTGTTATACGACAGTCTTCCGATGTAGTAATTTGTCCACTTTGAGTTATCAGTGTATCCAAATTAGTGCAGTCAAAGAGATTGCAATCCCTAGATCTTTCAATATGTTGCCATAAGGCAAAGCTCTGCTAGCTTTTTGTTTGCCGCTTCTCTCTAGTTCTCTATGGGAGCAAGCCAGTCGGGTCACATACAGAATGATTTCCAACACATGTTAATTATGAAATAAAGCCTATTGCTATATTCAGTTTGGATATCCCTGTTCTGGCTCGAGCATGCTAATTAATACACTTTTGCTATGTATTTAATCACTTTAACTTGTCAGTGATTTTATGCTTAACCTGAAGTTTGTTACAGTTGTGAATATTATGTTTTTCCTGAGCATGATTAAGTCTGATTTTTTGGTGAAATCATTTTGAGTGATTTGTTTAACCGTGAAAGGATTGTAGTGGTCATCATCAGCTATTATAGTAGATATCTCATGTCCCTGTATGTGATGTTTAGTAACCATCTCTATCACATAGTAGATTCCATAGACTTACTACTGCCATCCAGTTAAACATCGACAATCGTGGGGATTGTCGAGCTTGGCCCTGTTGCTGAATCATCACACCACATCTTGCCACACTTGCTGCGTACGCTGTAATGCGCGTACATTTGGGCGAGTTTGTGGACAATCATAGAACAGTGACACATGAGATATAGAGATATCTGATATAAATTATAATGTAATCAAAGCCATGAGATCCATTAGACATCCACTAATGCTTACGCTGCTTATCATTAAGCATTGAGCGTGCTTTCCAGTTGGCATTCATAGGCAAATATAAATGGCACAGAGGAAATTCTAATGCGTGCACGCTAGCACTTCATGTTGAAGAAATTGTGCCTCTGTGCCAGTTCAGCATTCATTTTGGTATGAATTGCCAACTGAAAGACGCTCAATGCTTATATATTTATATAAACATTTTTTGGAGATTTTTCATCAATTTATAACGAATAAAGAATTTTATTCGTCGTCGAATACAAGGACAGCCATTTAACAGTATACTCTTGATTAGCTGAACGACATTAGAAAGTCAAAATAGCAGCATAGGAAAGTTTATAGGGACTGATGGATCCAACTTGCTTGGTTAGGTTTACCCCATAGAAATATCTACCGTTAGCATACAGATCTGGTATCTATAAATGTATATATACAGACCATATAATGTTTAATGTTTAAATTAAACCGCATTATCTTGTAAATTAACACCACTTTAATGCTTTATTTGGGGTAGCACTCCAGCTTTGTTTGTATATTTCAATAATTTACATAAAACAAGCTATCCTTGAGGGGATCGCTTGGCTACCACCAATTACGACACTTTAAATATCAAACACTAACATGCCGCGCTGCCTTTCGCGCCAATCTGTGTGATAGATTCAGTTCCGCAAAATAGGCTCACATCCAAACTAAGGTCCTAGGGAAACCTACATATGAAACTGAGTACAGATCCCTTCAGATTTTTCTGAATAATAACAGTAATAAGGAATGTTAATGGACAGAAGGACGTACGACCAAAGGGATTGAGTTTAAAATCAAGTGGTCTGGGCTTCTTCTCAACAATTGTAACTACACACATAATGCTTAAAAGTCTTAAAATGCCAATATAATTAACAAACCGGGATAAACTGTCAAGGATCTACACTTCCTCTCTTTTGCCACGCTCCATCCACACTGACTGTAAGGCCTTCATCCAGCCACCCGTGGCACCCACCTTTGAATACCGTTTCTCCGCATGTTTCCCGAAGACAAATCATTACATGTTGTTCAATTTATAGTTACCTAGCTAATTAGTATGCCATTTTTCTTATACAATGTTACAGTGTACCTACGAGGAGTATATATTATATACTAGTTTAGTCCCAAGCCAATAGTATGTATAAAGACGACTCATGTCATCTGAAGTTGTATTACAGGCTGTTCAACAAAATTACTTATTTTCTAAGCAAAAACTTTTATTTTCAGAAAACAAATAGAGCCAAATCAATTTTAATGGGAAATTTCTTCCTCTGAAGGGTAAATATTTTGCTTTTTGATGCGAGCAATGTTATTTATTCAGCCCCAAGGATTAACATGTACAGTAGAACCCTTGATAATCAAGCGCAATGATAACTTACTTAATAATACTAATAGTTGAATTTCAAATTGCTTAGTACAGCAGGGAAAGATATTGTTATTATCAACATACTCAGCTCAATCTGCATCTCTTCAAACGCATAGTAACTTTTCTATGGAATCCTCTGCCACAAGCTCAATTACTGGTCCAAATTTCTTTTTGACCGCGGATCTTACGTTGGTTTCACTAACGGGTGGTAGTTGAGTGACGTAAGAATAGACTATTAATCGTGTCTTCCTCCTACACCAGCATTAATCATTCTGAAAAAAGAAAATAGTTATAATTATAGTTCTGTGTTGTAGTTCATAATCTTTGCATTGTAATACAAAGATTATGAACGTGCGTTTCATCAAAAAAGTATTCTAAAATCAATCGGTCAAACAATGTCAAAAAACCAATACCAAAAAATTCCTCACCTTGGGTGTTTTGCAGCAGCCAGAGTTATAACAAATTAAATCGTGCCCAATAAAGTGAAAACAATCATTTATCTTCCAGATCGCATTCAGTGGGAAATTAACAGTGCACATACTGTGGGAAAGACTTTTTGACTCAGACATACATATTTATGCTAAAAATCATACACTGTACATGCATAAAGATATATCAGGCCCAAAAAAAAATGTCTGTTTAGGGTACATGGAAAAAAAATTGGTCGGGAGGATTTTTTTTAGTAGTCTTACACTCTAAAATAATGGCGCCGAACCGGAATTTGAGTAGCAGACATGCATTTTTTTTTGCCTGATCTACATGTATACATGTACCAGGATGGTACATGCCTGCACATGTAGAAGTCCATACATGCATGTACAGTATTGCGCATTATTGTATTGTACAATATTTCTCTCGATACATGTATACGACATAGTGCTTGTACAGATTTTACTATACAAATTGTTTGAGTATATGTATACACTTCGGGTGTATTAATAATACCTGATGCACGTTTTCGTGTTTAGCATCCCCAATCTTCCATGTGTTATTCCTGTCGTGATATTGTTCATGAATTGACATGAGGTGCATGTGTACCTTTTGGATATGCACACAAATATGAAGAAAAAATATTATACCATTTTTTTACTTGAAATAGTATCACTCATCAACCGCTAAAAGTTCTGATTTTAACTTTTACATTTTTGTACATTTACAGCTGTACATTTTTTTTGGCAGTTCTGCATCATGGGTCATTTTATAAAATTTTCAATGATAAAATCAAGGACGTATATGAGACTTATAAATCCTTGATAAAATACAGATGTAGTACATCTAGTATTCCCAGTATAGAAATATTATGAGGGGGATTCGACTGAAATCTTAACTAATTTTTAATGTGGAAGCGGAAATTATAGTATACGACCCGTATATGTTTACTCTGTAACATTGTGCCTACCTTCAGTATAGCAGATAGGCCATACGTGTTAATGGAGGTGGTATTCAATAGATGAAGTGGCTGAATGACACTTCTGCATGCTGACAAGCCATCGGCCAAAACCCCTAGCTCGAACACTCGTCTCCCATGTCTCCAAGCTGGATATTTTTCTTGGACCATCCCCACCTGCCTACACGCTACGCGTACGGAGTGCGTCAGTGATCACCTGTGGTGAAGGACGATTTCGTGATCGTCGCGTCTGCTCCGGCCCGGGATCTGACGTCCTTATTAAAAACGTAATTTGGCACCCTCGCTAACACTACGGCAGCCTTTTCAATTGTTTCCTGAGTTTTAAAAGCCAGGACTTCAACTCTATATCTTACCCATGCTGAGTGTATGGCGGTCAGATGTTTTACAAAATATCAGAGCGGAGCGTTCTTGATGCTCTCTCGGGCCTGTGTTTCACATTGCTGACAGCTGCGCCGGTTTGGCATGTCCGTAATTAACATGCGATCTCTTTATAATTCAATATAAACTATATATTAAAATATTACTGTGTTTTCAGTCACATTTTCTAACCCTAAGAATTAAAATTTGTTGATAATTAGGTTTAAAATGTTTTTTATACTACCCTTTTTTATCTACGCACCTCTCATGATCGCGGCAGCGGACAGAACTTACCGATACAGATATTTGACTTTACCAACATCCATTAACCGGTTTTTTTTTCTAGACCCCTCAAACATGTAAACATGGCTCTAGGCTCTTGCGTTGGTCGCATATTGAAAGGAAACTGTACGTAGCTAATTCTTAGCATCATGTGCGTTACTCTAGGATTCGAGGACGGCGGGACCAAGATGTTCGGGATTTTATGGCATATTTTATAGCAAATATACGCCATTAAAATTCTCCCAAATAGTTTTTGTAGTTGTTGGTTGGTATCTTGGGTAGCGATAAAAAGTTTCAATAAATTCGACAAGTTTCAAAAGTAATAAAGTCCTTAATTCCACATCAAAGGATTGGAGAGGACCCCTATAGGCCATTGGTAAGGACTGGGCATAAAAACAGTATAACGAATCATGTACATAATCAGATGCAGGTACAACAACATCTCACTCGTATATATGAATGTGCCTAATTAGTATAGTGTATATGCCACTGGTCAGTGTGACCGAGTGGACAAGCGACAATAATATTATTTAGATGGTGACTGGACAATGTAATTAAATCCACAGCTAGGGATCTGATATTTTTCACAAGTTTATATGTTTTAGTACATTAATTATTAATGTTGATCGTGGACCCGCCACATTACCCACAAAGCCATTTTATGACGTTTTAGGGCGTCTAGATAAAAAAAAAATCGGTACAACATCCTATTTCTACATTGACTATGTGTGTTTTAATGTAGGAATAAGATTTTTACTGATTTTTTTATCTACGGTCTCTCAGTCATATATTTTGTGAATATCTTAGATATTGAAGCGAATAGTCGCGGCAAGTGACTGTAAAATCGGTAAAATGGTATTAATATATTCCGGTTATAAATTTCTTATGAATTAGAAAAAATAAAACTTTCCGTCCCAAAATCGCTGTGGACAGGAAGAAATAATAATATTCTATGGGAAATCCTAAAAGTCCTCACGGACGGCCTAAGAGTGCAGTTCAATCTTAACGTGCTGCGCAACACCCACCACTCTCCGTAGTAAACAAAAAACATGGCTACCGTAGTTTTTGAAACCAAAATGTTTCCGCAAAACAACCAACTGACTAACCTAAAATGCGAAAGGAAAGGCAATGGAGCAGCGACAATCCCAACAACTGACTCGGTAAACATTTACGACGCATGGAGAGTGTAATTAATAACAACTTGTTATAGTGAAGAGAACAGGTTCAAACGAAGCACGCGCGCTCCGGGACCGCTACTGCTACGTACGTAGGCCTACCCGGTTACTCCCTGCTCCGCTGATAGTGAGGTGAAGTCTTCAGATATTCTTGATCATTATGTAAATATCCTAGCCAGTATTTTTTCATAAATAGTGGTCACATAATGGTCCACATGTTTCATACCTGTTCCCCAATCGCGTAAAAACGTAACCCTTGTTTTTTTTCCGGGTAAATACGTTCTATAAGTGGGGGCCTCTTTATGGGGTATGAATGCCCTGTAATGCTACCGGTCAATTCATTCGAGTTCTGATGTATAATATTTATAGATTTTTAATTTGTAAATTTTTGTTCTGTACATGTTCTGGTAGTGTTAACACATACATTGTATATAGATTTACATTGTAGGTTAAATTGGTAAAAATTGTATGTATATGTTACTGATATAACACATATACATATGTACATGTAGTTTTAGCTTGTTCTTTAGATAATATTATTTGGAGGACCATACAATATTATTTCTGGTCATAATAATAAATAGTGCTTTTAGTATATTTATATACAATGTACCTGGTTTCATGTGTATATGAACAAACTTAACAGAGTTGAAATGTACTGCAGCCATGTATAATTTATAATTATTCTGAATTTGTTTGTTGGAAACTATAGATAAAATGGAATTTTGTATCTTTTTTTGAAAACAATACTTTGATTCTATGCAAATGCATCAGTGAACATTCACAACTTATAAAATGTTTTCTCTAAAATAAAAAAAAAAGACTGTTAGAATGAAACCTACATTTATTCATTTATATATATTTAAAATTGATCCATTTTCAAATTTTTGTCATATTGCAAGCAGATTATAAAAAAATTGCTGGTTCTTTTTTTCAGGCACCATGCATTGCATAGTGACATGAATAACCAGAAAGTTCATCCCCCTTGGACCCTGTAATACAAGTGTAATGTATACATCAATACCATACCAATTAGCATAAAATATGAAGACTGAAGAATGTTGAATTTGAAGTGCCTCTGAAAGTAAAACTTTCCAATAATGGACCTAGAAGCATCAATGAACAGAACATTTTAAACAGCTATTAATTTATTAAATGTTCCCTTTCAAACTGGTAATCATTAAAAAATTTATGAATGCAATATTTTTCATTGTTTAACTTTGTAGAAATATTTGTTATCATATTAAGTCTCTAGAGATCCAGGTGATTAGTTATTCTTGACATCCATATGCCTGCCCATTTGTTTGTCAGGGCTTGCTCGTAGGATAGCTTTTCACATTACTTTTAAAATATATAAGATTTTTTTTTTACATATAACCAAATATGATAACATTGTCTTAGGATTTCTAAAATTCTACTTTACAAGAGAGTAGACTCAACATATAAATTAAACCATAAACTAGCAGTTATCTGAAATATATTAAAAATCTTTTTGTCTGAACAAATTTATCACATTTATTGTCCTATGTGCTAACTTGTACATAGACCATTTATGTATCTAATACTGTAGTAACAGTAATTACAAGAACACATTAGACTAAATGTAGTATGTAGTAGCTATGTACATCTGTCTTTTGATTTGAAAGTTCTAACAAAAAAGTGGGTAGCCTATTGGGAAGTTGTGACTTTGGGCGGAGGGTGCAACATACAGAAGAAATAAGCTAACATGGAAAATAAGAAAGATATACAGTACCAATATGGATTCAAAGTTGCCTCCAAAAATCAATGAGACTTAACATAACCACACACAAAGCCAATGTTAACACGCCTAATATATGCCAATGACCAGCTCAATGAATAAAAGCACCCGTTCACTCTCCAGTTATCTGTAGCTATTTCTTCTATAGTCATCAACCCCCAGCTCAAGCTTACAACTTCCCAACCTCATGAGTTCTTCTAGTCTGTTTAGCCCCCCCACCCCCACCCCCCCAACACACACATAGCCTGATTTGATTGTCATGTTATTTCTCGCTATTCAGGTATTATTCCAAAAACCAAAAAGGGGATACACACTGTGTACTCTCAAAGGAGGGAAACCACTTCATTCAAAAAATGCGGATTTTACAATTTCATCTTAAATTTGAAATTTTCAAATTAATTATTAGTTACTGACTATTAAAAACGTATAGAACGCCTCGGCTACAGACAAAGTACTGTGGTGCACATTCTCTTAATTAATCTACTTTTAACTTCAACTCATCTATCTTTTCTCCAGAGCCACAAAAAAGTAAACAGGAAACAACAGAAAGGAAAGTAACATACATGTAGGCCTATATGTTTTTCTGGAAATATATATGATGTTTTATTCTCAACAGCTATAGCCTACCATGAAATTTGAAGAATTAAATATTATCAATGTTTGATGAGAATTTCCTAGTGTGTAATTCTTATAGCAGCACCATGGGAATGTACGTTCCAGTATATACCATTGACGATACAATATAGCATCATAAAAGTTTCCTTTCCTCCAGCTGGACAATTCATGTCATCTCTCTCCAGAACCAATATTGTTTACAAAAAAAACATACCAACCCAGCAGAAGAACCAATAGATTAATTTAACTTAAATTCTCTGCAAAAAAGCCAGAATAACTTGAACACATATATCTTTGGCCGTATTATGTCTTGTTCTTTACATTATATTTATCTTATTTATTCATTTATGTTGTGATTAGGTTCCATATGTCAGTCAATGACAGATTGTTATTTTTTTTGTTGTTTAGTGGGTGGTTTTCTTTTTCTGGGGTTCGTATATATTATTATGGTATTTTTCACATCTTTGACAGCTACATGCCACGACGTTGCTATTGCGAAGTTTTCGTGTGGTTTTACAATTTGCGGAAATTATGTTAGCGATTATTTAAGGATTAACTTGATAGATTTTTTATGTTTATGGAGATATAACACAAAAATCTGAGTGTACTTCTACAAAAAAACGCGAAGCGGTTTATGATGAGAGTAACACTCGATTTTTGTGTTTATTACTCCATAACATTAAAAAATCTATGTCAAATTAATCCTTATCAATTTCAATTTTACTTAACGATAATCTCTCAAACATTTTAAAGATTAATTTTGGGACTCTTTTGTCTATTGAAATTTTACGCGTCACTCAGCCATCAGAAAGCGACGTTACAGAACGGGCTGACGTTTCATTTTTTCCTTATGGGCTTGATAAAAAGTAAATTTTTTAAGCCATGGAATATGTTCTCTAACAAGTAACAATTGGAGTGTAGTTTGGTATTTAACCTTCATCGATTCGGTTGATGTAAAATACGCGAATTGCTATGCTGCAATAATTGCCGCTTGCGCGCGGGCCCCCATGCTGCTGCATCGGCCGAATATTTGTGTCGATTTGCCATGTACAAGATGCTTTTATCCGAAAAATGCTTTACAAAAGCATGTGTATTTAATGTAAGAATACTTCATTGCATCAAATGTATCATCTCAAAACAACAATTTGCATACGCATTATTGGTTTAGTCACAACGAAAACGAAACTACACGACTGAGAAACACATGTCCATGTTTGAGCATTTCCACGCAGCCTCGTTTCCAAAGAGTTTGGGGAATTTAATTTTAGACTGTTGCTAAATTTACACGGCGGCTTCCCCAAAATATTCAATTGGTCAAAAACTGGACACCCGTAAGCAGAACTTGACCATCATTATGGTATACAATGATTTTGGAAGGCCCAAAGAACGCAATTTAGACTGGTTCCTTTGCCGCGACTATATCACTTAAGACCAAGATTCAGATGAAAACTTGAAGTTTTTGACTAGGGAACTCGCATCAAGCTGTATGTAAGTGTCACAATTGTATGATAAAATAGGAGTACTTTGCGTGAAATCAACGATCTTAATACAAAGTAAGAATCTAATAACAACTTGAGCTGAATATCGGTCTGTAAACACCATGCGCAATGTATTTAAACTCTACAAGTTGGAACATACTGCTCGATACTCGTATATCGAAAGCGATACCGGAAAGCGTATCAAAACTCGTTGCCGTGTACTAGTTGCACTACAGTGGGAATGTACGCCAATGCTAAGCTCTTTTGTCAGACGCGACGTGGAATGTTTGATTGCGTTTAGACTCTATTTTCTAATAAAATCCTTACACCGTTATGTCAACCAAACAGATGTCAACCAAACAGAAGCGATGTTACAAATGGTCGAAATAGTGAGTTATCGTTCCTTCCAGGAGTGTCGCCGTGGTACCCGGTCCCAGCATCAGTGACAGGAGAGTTCCAATATCTTAGAAACAAGTAAAATATAGATGGGGTAGATATAATATAAAATTGTAAGTATTTTAGATATGCTTCAACTTGCTGTTCGGTTCCCGGGGTCATGAAGAGGTGGACATGGATTTTCCGAAAGCTGGAGCGACCGGAATTATTGGATGCAGGCCATAGGACGTGAAGATGAGGCACAAGGAAGATCTGGGACGCCGACAAAGACATCTGTCGTTGCAAGGCCCCATTTTTCACCGGACGATTACACGCAGCAGGACGATACATGGTAAACATGAAAATATAGTTATTTTTGCAAGTTATACGCTTTCAATTTTTTAAAGTTTGACAGTTTATTAAATATTTAATGAAAATTTGTACGTAGAGTCGTTTAAGCGATTTGTGCGAAATTTAATAAACTGTAACCAAAGTGTACGTTTGAACAGTAGACCTACAGTAGACCTACTAGACTAGTATAATACTGTACAGTATATGGCGACAACGTACAAGAATGTACATGTACGAACTGTTGTCATTGTATAACATACTGGTATCTGGTGTAGACAGTCAACACTTGTGTTTTGGTACATGTTCCTGTGTTATATTTCGTGTTGATTATGGCTATGTTCCTACTTTTGGTAGACAGTAGGACCTAAAGTGCATTGTGGTAGTGTATGGACATGTAAGTTTCCTGCTAGCTTACCGTCAGGAATGCCGAGTTTTCTGCACTACTAGTATATAGCTAGTATCATATAGATATAGATTATCAAAATTCTCATTTTTTTCTACATTAACATCCTAAATTTAGTGTAAGCTTACATGTATAGATATCCTCATGTAATATAATAAAAAATGTAAACTGTTATTGGAAAACATGTTGTTAGTGTTACTTTGCATGTATTGATGTAAGTACAGATGCATGCAAGCAGCTAGGTGGCACGTAAATACTCTTAATATAGGCTGTTACGAGTACCGAGTACCCGGTTACGCGGTCGCGGTTGGGATGTAACCGGGGTCCAAAAAATGTGTACCCGGGTTACCGCTCAAAATAGGACAATTCGTCTGGGCATGTACGTAAACAAGTCTAGAACTTATATTAAAAGTATTACAAAATCCAACCTCAATTTGTTTTTCGTTTCACTTACCAAGAGAGTGAAACCATGGTAATCTTTGAGAGTACGATGGTGTGTTTCATGACCGTCTTTTGAAGCGAGAACACAATCTATTGACTGGACAATGCTACACCTTAAATAGGTCACACTATATCATATCGATAACACAGAGAGCCGTCGGAATGCTAGTACTTCCTGTTTGCGCATGCCTGCAAAAACATTTCCTCTGGGGACTGGTATATAGCTACAACTTTAAACGGCAGCTCATATAGCAATTATGAATGTCAAATAGAAATGAAGTAGACCAATTAACGACTGAAGCTATTCTTTACTGACTCACATATGATTTCATCAAATTCTCTGGTCGATCAACTCCAATCTTTCCAACAGCAAACATAACGTAACCCAATTTGTTAGGAAAAGCAGTTAGTATCTGTGTCGAGTACCCGGGTTACGGGTCGGGTACTAAAATTTGGGTACCCGGGGAACAAAATTTAGTACCCGTGACAGCCCTAGTTCGATACTATTGTTGATCTAATATCAGCTCCGTACTTCAATATTCTAATATAAGGATATTGACATACTACTCTACTTTATACATATGAAATAATATGCGTGCCCCTTGTGTATGGCATATTATTGTATTTTTGTTTTCAAAATTTTAATTAAAATTAAATTTTTTTTTCTTTGGGGTTTTTCAATACAAAGTATGACTTTCTGATTGGCTGATTCTTTTTCTTCCATACTTCCATGTAGTCGCTAAACCATGCCTTATATTA
>SAYR01042817.1:494715-525356 GCA_004382745.1 Argopecten irradians irradians | reverse complement strand
TAAACCCATAATGAAACAATACGTCACCATTTGTAACATCGCTTCTGTTTGGTTGACATATGTTTGGTTGACATAACGGTGTAAGGATTTTATAAGAAATAGAGTCTAAACGCAATCAAACATTCCACGTCGTTCTGACAAAAGAGCTTAGCATTGGCGTAGCATTCCACTGTAGTTGCAACTAGTACACGGCAACGATGTTTTGAATCCGTTTCCGGTATCGCTTCGATATACGAGTACGAGCCACGTATTGTTCCAACTTGTAGAGTTTAAATACATTGCGCATGGTGTTACAGACCGATATTCAGCTCAAGTGTTCGCCGTCCTCGAATCCTAGAGTAACCCACAATGATCTAAGAATTAGCTACGTACCAGTTCCTTTCAATATGGACCAACCAAAGAAATCCATAGACCATGTTTACATGTTTGAGGGGTCTAGATAAAAAAACGGTTATAACTCACATCTTTACCGTTTTTCTCATTATCACATTCTACAAAGTACGGTATATATTGCGAAAGGTGGAAAGCTCCCCGACAAAAAAAAAAAAAAAAAAAAAAAAAAAACCAAGAAAAATCTACCACCGCCTGCGCTTTCATATTTCTAGGAAGTCTAAAGAAACAGATTACTACCATTGGAAAGAGCGATACTTTTTCCTTTTTTAAATCGTATAAATGGTCCTTGGGCACTGTGTTGGGTGTACATTGATACAAACTTCATCTAATTATGCAGACTCTTGATGTCCCTTCATCCTTTTTGAAAATTACGTCAGATTGAATTTTCGTGCCCGTTAATAACCGATATTTATATTGTCATTGTACACATGTACATTACATATGTCTGGCTATTAAACCCAATGTATGATAATTCTCAATATTAACATTGGCAGTTAGATGTAGAATTTTGGTGTGCTTATAAATCCTCAGAGTTCAAGAGGTCACAAAAAACTGAGTTTAAGTCAATGTGAAGAATTCGTTGAATAACGTTGATGTATTCCTTAAACTTGAAGAAGTCTATATATCTTTGTATATTTCGTTTATCGTAGTCAGATACTGTCATTGTTTAATCGGTTGCTCATGACCAACACACCAGAAGAAAATCGAACCAAGTTCCCCAAAAATCATCAACTGTTTATTAAATAATATTTCTTACTCTATACAGACGTATACGAACGCGTTTTATTATTAGCTTTTTTCCCCTTTTTAACAGGAACGACTAGTTCATTTTGCCCGTGTTATATTTTTGCATGTACAAACTGTATCATTAGTGTAATTAAGCATTCGTTGTCATATTTTGACATGCATTGGAGTGTTGTTCTCACATATCTATCATGTTGCGGATATATATTAAAAACACAGTCATATGATATATATATTTCTATTATGGTGTGCTAATTCGCACCAAGTATTTATAAGTATATTTATGTCCTTGTGCGTGCTATTTGATATGCTTTTTAAAATTACAATAGCCGATGTATGCAAAAATATGAACATGAACAAGGTTATTGTATACAAGCGCATTACGGGATAAACTAGTATACCCATTCCTAGTCTACTACAAAATAAAGGATAGCAGTACTTAATTTACTTGAAACTTTCAAAAGTCGTCTAACCGCATACACGTATTATGTCTAATGAATTTAATTCTAATAATAGTACACAAATTGGTCTATTTTCATGTCATTATCTGAAAGAAAGAAATCCAAACCGTACACTCACTTTTGTTTTTAACTTGTGTCTCAACCGTACACTACTGAAATTCAAAACCGTTGCGACACTTGTCTGATATCGAACACAAATTGTTGAATTTCATAAGTATTTTTAACATTATTGTAAACAAATTATATACCAATGGAAACGGGAAAGTCTAACGATTTCCAGTATTGAATCACAGTAAAACTATATCTCAATGTAAAGTCGGCAAATCGAAGCTGAACGAAAAATTTAGCTGTGTTTTCTGTCATGTGTGATATTCAAATGCATTTTTTGAATATAAAGAAAACAGAAAATAATATATTTTTTGGTTTAGTAGAATCTTATCATACTTTCAGCAATCACTACATTACCACGAATCATGGTATCATCCGCAACACCAGCAAATTAGTGATACCAAAGCACAGTACCGTGGTCTTCATGTCGCCGAAGCGATACCGGAAACGGATCAAAACAGTGATTCCAATTGACCAACAAATTATTGGTGGCGTTGCATGTACATTAAAAAATCCTTTGTAGTCTATAGAAACTATGCTATTGATAAATTTTATTGCCTTGAATCGGATCGTAGCTAGCTGCGATGATGTACATGTAACTCTGAACGAGAGAGGGAAGATTTCTGACAGATGGTCGTCGTCAGCAACGGAGTGGAAAGTGTATTCGTTCTAGTCGGAGCGGTTTCATCCATATGTCCACGTTCTAGTCCTAAGGTTTGTTAGTTATTGAGTAAATGTTCTATTTTAAATACAAACAACAATACTGATAAAGTCCATCGCTTATTGTAGATCGATATCCTCATTATAACCACAGGGACTTGTAAACGTAGGTTGTGAGAAAGTCTGTTGTGTATACGGCTTACGTATAGGCCTATATACCATATACAAAGCGACAAGGAACCAACGGCTCGCTTGGAGAGGTACACCGCCTCTACAAAATCGCGGTAATTCCGTCAAAGACATTGGATAAAATAGTACTATATTTAATTACTAATATATTGCTTAAATAAATTTTCGATACCCCGGAAAACACAAAACTTTCAGACACGAAATAATATATTAACATACCTTTATTTCACTATGAACGCGAAAATGCAGCAGAGATTCCCTCACTGTCGTTTTGCGCTGTCCAGTGAAATCTATGTAGTAGTGTATATTTTATACTTTTTATTTTTATAGTTATATTTTAGTGCGCGTTCGCGTTATGCGTCGTTGTAGCATAGTCGCGGGTCGCGGATACGCAAATGCGAACAAGATCGTTGGCGCTAGCGCCGCGAAAAGGCACGTGTAAGTGAGAAGCGATGAGTTATGTGAAATGTGGACGTAATGTGTATGTCAATTCATATTTGTATCCTTATATGGTATTATCTATTGTCTAGCGGTCGAGTGAATGTTGTTAGTTATCTGGCGGTATGCGTCACTTGGGAGGTTTTGGAGACCAAGAAGACAACATCGATCTTTAGTAGATGAACTGATTGCAGACTCATAGGAAATTAGCTCAATACATTAATTGTAAGTACCTTATGTAGTTTAAATATTATTATCATTAATATAATATAATATTTCTATTTAATTAATTTGATTAATTGGGTAATCGTTTATTTAAAAGTAAACTTATCATTTTAATTTCGATAAATTTTAATATCGGGCATAATTATTCAGACGGAGATGATTCCGATGGTATTCGTATTGTTCTAATTTAATTGATGTTTTATTATTTCAACAGTGATAAATACGAGTGGTTTGAGCTCGTCGACGACGGTCCGGTAAACCCTCTTCACACTTGAAGAGGGTGGTATTTTTATATATGCTATAGTTATGTAATAGTTTGCCATCTATAACATATAGAGGTTGTTAATTGCCTATTATAATATGTTCTGATAAACGAACTGGTTTTAACTATCCGTTAAACATGAAAGTAATATTGAACATATGTGAGTATAGCCGTATAATTGTATGTATATAGATAAACTGTATATTAAAGTAATATGATTGTAATTCATGTCTACAGACCTTGTATTATTGTTAATGCAAAAATAAATGAAGTGAACCCGACAACCAGCATTGGGTCTTCCTTGAAATCATAGCTGACTACATTGGCGCCCATGTAATCGTTGGATTGATGACCTTTGTGTACTGCCAGTCGACACGCCATGACGGGATACGTTGTGATTTCCACCAAGTAGGAATAGCGACCTGAAGGCCCACAGGTAAAAGTCACCTGTTGTATACCTATCGACGATTCACCTGTGAATGAATGAATGGATTTCCATTGTGTATGTTTGTGTATCGGAAAAGACCACGCGTCTACGTTTGAACGACCTACAGATGACCCTGACCAGGCGAGTAGCGCCGGTACGGCAACGTTTCCTATATGTGCGGTATCCTATACGTGAATTCTAAGCTGAAGTGAATGGATAAGAACTGACCCCGAAGGAATATCCCCGAGGAACCGTTACACCCCCGCGCTAAAGACATTTGTTGTACCCCCACTGACTTTTCATATATCTTGCCTATAAATCTTTGTGCTTCTTCTGTGATCCTTCAGTTAAAAAAGTGTAAAGTGACGATGTCTGTATTTCACAAAAAGTTTTTTTTTTCTTCCTTGAATAACGTTGTTCTAAAATTTGTGAATATTTACTGGATTTCAACTACCGATTTCAGTATTTTTATTATTTTCGTTCGTGGTCATAAGATGTGTTAGTTTTCTAAATTTGTATTCCGGTTGTTGAACTTCCTGCTTATGTCTTCCGGTATTCTGTACTTGTGGCGATATTAGTCCGGTAAACTTTTTGACATTTTTTTTTAGAAAATAAAAAATACTGCTTTCAGAATCTTGTTTATTTTCACGATAGTATATTTAGTATGAGTTAATTGATTATTTTTTTTGCTGTTACACGAGTTTAATTGGATACTGTTATTTAATTTAGATTTTCGTTTCTACAATTACTTGGGTTTTGTTGCGAGCGAATTAATTATTTTTTTTTGTATTGAAGTTTAGATACTTCTTGTTTTAGTTGTACATTTATATTCTTGTTGTCGCGGTGTAACTTTGCAAAAATTCACTTCGTCTCTGATATTTGTTTTTTTTTTTCTTTTTGCCGCATTTTTTTTTTACTTTAACATTTCTGTTAGGATCGTTTGCCTTTCTAAACTTCAGTTTCTTTTTTTATTTTAATCTGTGATATGAATGAATGATTCCATTTGTGTATGTTTGTGTATCGAAAACACGCGTCTTACGTTTGAACGACCTCAGAGACCCTGACCAGCCGAAGTGCGCGTGTACCGGCACGTTTCATATGTGCGTATCATAGTGAATTCTAAGCTGAAGTGAATGGATAAGAACTGGACGAAGGAAATCCGGAGGAGACCGTACCAAACGGTAAATACATTTTGTGTACCACTGACTTTCATATATCTTGCTATAAATCTTGTGCTGTCTTCTGTGATCTTCAGTTAAAAAGGCTAAATGACATTCTGTATTTCACAAAATTTTTTTTCTCTGATACCGTGTGTTCTAAAATTTGTGAATATTTACTTGATTTCCAACTACCCGATTCAGTAATTTTTATTATTTTCGTTCTTGTCATAAGATGTGTATTTTGTGTTTCTAAATTTGTATTTCCGGTTGCTGAACCCATCCTGGTTTATGTATCTTCGGTTATTCTTACTGTGTGCAATTATTCCCGGTAACTTTATTGACATTTTTTTTAGATATAAAAAAATACTGCTTTCAGAATCTTGTTATTGTCCACTCGATAGTATAATTAGTATGGAAGTAATGATTTATTTTTTTTGCTGTATAACACGGTCAGTTTATTGGAATTACATTATTTTAATTTAGATTTTTTTACATGTTTGCTACAATTACTTGGTTTGTATGCAAGCGAATTAATTATTTTTTTTTTGCATTGAAGTTTAGATACTTTTGTTTTGTTGTACATTTATATTTTGGTTGTCCTGATGTACTTTGCTAAAATCACTCGTCTCTGAATATTTGTTTTTATTTCTTTTGCCGCATTTTTTTTTAACCTTTAACTTTGTTAGATTGTTTGCTTCTAAACTTAGTTTTTGTTTATTTTAATCTTTTCGGACCCATTTGTGCCATAGTGTACTTGTTTTTTTTTTCTTCTGCCGCCTTTCCCCCGCTAGTTTATTTTTTTGTACCACTAGGAGTTACATTGTAGTAGTTTGTGTTGTTTTTTTTTTTCCAGGAATTTATAATTTTTTTTTTTTTTTCTTTTGGGAAACTTCCTGGGTCAATGTTGTGTGTGTTCTATGTTATATGTACGGATTTGTGAATCCTTTCTGCATTTAATGGTTGAGTATAATGAGTGTGCGTTAGGTGCTATTTTTGCTATTTTGCGATTGACGCTTTCCGGTCTCGTACGCGTGTTGCATATATATTGACTCGCAGCCGCACGTTATGGATATGTTTTTTTAGTTTGCTTTGGATGTTGCTGACTTGGCTGGATATATTGCCAGTAAGTGTTATGCATCTATGAGGACAAGAGTAGAATACTGTCGTGTTTGGTAAGGAACACGTAGATGATACTGTGTTTGTTTGGCTTTAGCATTTTATTATTTTCGTTTATGTGAACCCTTGCTTTGTTATGTCGGATTCAAAAGAAGAAACTCGCTCAGGCGGAAGCGATACCTCAGCCCGAGGATAGCATCCTGTTGCGGAGGCGACAAAGTTATTTTCTCAGCTTGTGCTAGGCCCAAGGTGAAAGTTTACTTACTTTGCAGGAGTCAGATGATGGATTTCTCGAGCAATACTGGAGGATGGATACTGCGGACCCATCGTTACGTGCGTCATGGGGTAAGTAATTACTCAAATACTAGCTCTTCTACTTTGGACACGAAGGTTCTATAAGATACCTATGATTCTTCCGGAGATGATGGGAAAGGCGAGCTTTCGTTTGATTATGGAAGTATGACTACAATGTCTCATCGATTACGGAAGTCTCAGGATATCATTGACAGCCGATTCGGAGGTCGTTGAAGGGAACTGCAGCCTTAAGGTAGCTATGAGACTTGGAGCTCATGCGAACCGCCCAGCCCAGCTGATCGCCAAATTGAGAAGCTTGTATGGTATTGTTGATGATCAGGAGACTTTGCTGGAGAACTTCTTATTGCAAAGCGCATCAACGAACCTAAAGAGGACCGTACAGAGTGGGCTTGTAGGCTTGAGGACTTGTTGCTGAGGCTGATTGCTGGCATAGCACCCGCAGAGCGTAATAAGAGGTTACACAACAAGTTTTGGTCAGGGGATTGAGACAGAGTTGAGAGACATAACCCGGCCACAAAACATGATTCTATTCTGACTTTGAGGAATTGTGCATTGCAGGTCAGGGTCTATGGAGAGGTCAAGAGATGGTTGGTAAATCTCGATGGCCGACAGCTACCCTGTTCATTCGTGCGTTGAAGGAGAGACGAAAGGAGAGAAGGATGACTGCAAATCTATGGTAAAAACCAGTGTCTGCCCCGCTATTTCAGTAGGTTTAGAGAAACAGATGTCCTTGACGGAGGCGCCGGTATCTTGGAAGAACCAGCCGAAGATCCCATCGTAACCGGAATAGAGGGAATTCAAACAATTATGGAAAAGATCCTTGTTTACCCATTCTTAAGGCCATCTCAGGCATAAAGTCTCATGGATGATGAGTTCATTAGGAAAGGAAACCCTGATGTTATCTGGCGTGGAGACTGCAGGCAGCCGGACATTTAGAGCCGCGATGCCCGAGTAATATTGGATCACTCGCGGAGTTCCGGTAAAAGGAAGAGTCATTGAAGACGGACCGCTCATAGATTTTGCCCGAATACAAGGTCCGGACGGACGGAAGAGGACTTACTTGGTGCACGGATGATTGGCCAATGCTAATGAGGTAGATGTCACAGTAGATGCGCACTTGGAACCAGAAGCTTTACTGGATACAGGCGCGACGGTGTCTACCGGTGAGCCAACGATTTTATGAAAAGCCATTGAGTCATCTGCGAAATTACAGTCTGTTGGTGAAACTACTTGCTATTGAGTGTGGCAGATGGACAACAGTTGCCGTATCGTGGATCTTGATTGAGGCGAATGTCAAGTTTGAAGGCATTACCTGGATCAGCTGAGCGAGCTGTTTATTGTTGGTTGTCCTAACAGCAATTATAACTCGAAGGTACCCAGTTTTTTCGGGACAAATGTTTTTGGATTGTATTATTTAGGGATTGTCGAAGGAAGAAAGGACCGAAGATTCTACAGAAGGTTGGATACGCCATCGTTTTTAGCGTTTCGTTGATTGGACGTGACGGGACCCGGATTTAGCGAGAATCGTAACCAGCAGTCTTGTTAAGAATGCAGAAAACATTGGATTGTATTTTTGAAGCCCATTCTACGGCTTACCTCTAACAAGATACATAGAAATCAAGCGAATTGCTTATCCGACTACTTGCGCTATCATTCAGCCTACCCGAACGTTTCTAAACTGTCGAAGGAATATAGACGTTAACGCCTACCTGTATTCTCCTACATTGTGATAAACACACAACCGCTTAGATATCCAGGCTTTCAAAATTTTTAACCACAAGGACATTTTGTAATTCCTCCTAAGGCCGTTTTGTGTAAAATACAGCCGGTGGTTGATACAAGAGTTGCCTAAATCTGATGACGGGATGGGAACTTCAAGTCGTTTATGGACAAGATAGACTTTGCCAAATTCAGCTGTATACGAAGGATGCAATTGCGTATTGGAAAGAAACTCATTAAGGACTACGAGGATATATTCTCACATGGGGACACTATCTGGATGTTACTGGTCTCGTGAAAACATTCGAATCGATTTGACGATGCAGTTGCTTTTAAAACAACGGTTCACAGGAGGATACCGCCTTCTAGTTACGATGAAGCTCAAGACTCATCTTCAACCAGATTGCTATCTGCAGAGTCATTAAGCCATCACACAGTCCTTGGTCTTCGAACGTTGTTTTGGTAAGAAAGAAAAGACGGATCATTTGAGAATGTGTGTAGATTCCCGTCCGTTGAATCAAGAAGAACCATTACGGCCGATTCATTATGCTTTACACGAGTGGAGGATATTCTGGATTGTTTAGCTGCGATCGCCATTACTTTACCGTGTTAGATTTAAAAAATCGGGTTGATCCATCAGATCGAAGGCCTTGAGGATGAAACACAAGGAGCGTACCCGCGTTTTCTGTTGGCCCATTAGATTTTACCGAGGTTTACAAGGATTGCCATTTGGACTTACAAAATGCTCCTGCGAGCGTGTTCAGCGCCTTAATGGAACGATGGTATGGGCAAGACCTACCACCTTGCCCATTTGTTTGATATATTCTGATGATTTAATTATCTTCTCAAGGACCTATGATGAGCATTTGGAGAGCGTTAGGAAAAGCGCTTTTTCAGAGATTACGAGACAACGGAGTTGAAACTTTGCATCTAAGACAATGTCAGTTCTCATAACAGAGTGCCTACCGTGGGACATATTGTTACACCCCGATTGGAATTGCAGGCTGACCCACAAGAAGATTGCAGAAGGTACGAGATTGGCCGACACCAAACTAATCCTGAGGAATTACGTCAGTTTTTAAGGGTTCGCCGGGATTATTACCAGAAAGTTCGTAAAGGATTTTGCAAAGAACTTGCGCCCGGCCTTTAACCCAAACTTATTGCCACCCAACAAGAGATAAGGAAGAAAAAGGGTAGAGTTGAAGTCCCGAGTGGATACACGTTAAATGATTGGACGTCTGAAACAGGCTACTGCATTTCAGAGTCTGAAGGATGCACTGTGCAACCCACCTGTCCGTGGTTATGCTTAATTGACAGCCGGCCGTTTGAGCTGCACACGGATGCGATACCCAGCGGACTAGGAGCTGTTTTTATCAAGAGCAGGATGGACATTTGAACCTATTTGCTTACGCCAGCCGAGGATTAGGTTAAATCCGAAAGAATTACCCAGCTCATAAACTGGACGTTCTTGGCGTTGAAATGCGGCTATTACGGAGAAGTTTCATGATCATTTATATGGACAGAAAAATTTAACAGTTTAACGGACAACAACCTCTTTGACCTACGTTCCTATCTAAAAGCTAAGCGTGATGCGACGGGGCAGTAGATGCTGTCCGCTTTGATCAGCATACAACTTCGAGATAAAGTATCGACCAGGAAGGAACAATGCCCGATGCGGACTGCTTTGTCACGACTCCGGGATGCTAGCATTTCGGCAGAAGTCTGCAAAGCAGTGTTAAGGAGCAGTTACCCTGTGAGTGGACCCTTTGGTAGAATGTCCTGAGTTTGTCAGCCAGATGCATTGGATACATTTGAAGTTGAAGACGAACATGGTTTCCGCACCGCATGACAGCACGTGAATGGAGAAAGTTACAGGGCAGATGATGAATGGTCATTGGGGAATGGTTGCCAGTTTCATAAGGCAGAACCTGAAGCCGTCACGAAAGAGTGAAATCCGCCTATTCCAGAGAGCGCCACCCTTAAGAGATGCTCGGGATAGGCTGGAAATTGAAACGTGGTGTGCTGATAGACACATGTCTGATAAGAGGGCGAAGTAGACCAACCTTGTACTGCCAGGCTTCATGCCAGCAAGTGTTTGACGTCGATTACATAATGATACGGGCCACCCAGGACGCGAAGAACGTTATCATTGCTGCGGCGATAGATTTTTTTGCCTGGCATGACCAAAGACGTGGGAGAATGGTAAAGAATGTCAAAGGATGTCCTTCAGGAAGTCTAAGATTGATGTCAAGCACACGTTGGTAACATTGCACCCACCCAGCCCATGGACTTGGTGTGTATGGATTTCTTGAAATTGGAAGTTTCCAAAGGCGGGTTCCAGGATGTGTTGGTAATTACTGATCACTTCACGCCGGTACGCTAAAGCATACCACCCGTAGCCAGTCTGCTAAAGCACTGCTGAGGCGCTTCAAGATTTATTGAGCATTACGGAATTTCCACGGAGGTTACCATTCCGACAAGGCGCTAACTTATGAGGGGAAGGTAATCGAGAGCTTATGTGACACCACTACACATCGCGCAAATCAAGGGACGACGCCCATACCACCCCTAGTGGAATGGGATGTCGTGAGCGATTTAATCGGACCCTTAGTTGACATGTTGGGCACACTGGAGCCCTCATCAAAAACAAGGATTTGAAAAGCTACGTTAGGGATCTCTAACGTTACTTATAACTGCCAAAGGGCAGCAAGACTACTGGATATTCGGCCATTCCAATCTAGATGTTCGGACCGACAACCGGCGTTTACCAGTTGATCTTTTGTGTGGATTGTTGAGGAACCTACTATCACCCGTTCTTTACCGCATTTTATATAAGAATTTAAGGAACAGGGATGTCTCTTCGTTGAGCCTTTGGCAAGTAAGAAGGCTCGGAATTCGCAGAGTCGACAGAAGCAGACCTACGATCTTCGTCAGTAGGGAAGCCGTTTTTGGAACCGGAGACCGAGTTCTTGTCAAAAGTACTGGCCTTTGAGGCGACGACATACAGCTAGCGGATCGATGGAACCTGACGTGTACATCGTAAAGGTCAGCCCAATGGAGACATTCCATGTATACACGAATACAGATGGAAGGACGGGAAGGGGAAATCAAAAACCCTTCCATCGGAACCATTCTACTTCCCATTGGAAGCCGATTACCTGTGGAAATAGATAAGGAACCACTTCCTGACTTCCACCTCGACCAGTTCCACGATATAGGGAGGTCGAGGCTGGAACACCCGTGAACCCCCACCTTCGAAAGGAATCTGATGGCGCGAACTCGTCGAACCACTGTCCGGGACCGATAGTAGCGACAGTTCCGAGGAGGATGTTGTTGGGCATGGTATTAATTCCGATGTTCATCTGCGTAAAATTCTTGAAATAAAATCATTGTGAATTTAATTTAATTTCATTCATAGATTCTACTTTTTATATTTTCATAGCTATTAACAGAAACATATATTATGTATATATGTATCTGATATTAAATATGAACACTTGTTGAAATAAAAATTAATCAATATACATTTAGATATCAACACTGGTAACTTTTACAGGTAAATTTACCTGTTGGCATTGGGTCTGCTTTTAGGAAAAAGACTATAACCACTGTCACAACAAACTGCCCTACAGGTAAATCCAAAATGTTGGCGTTCAGAGATACACCCATTAGTATACGGTTGGTATAACATTTAGTTTATCCATTACATGTATGTATATTCATTTAGGGGTCTATATAAAAAATAGGTAAAATTCGAATTCGACATGTTCAAAATATAAGAAATGAATTTGTAGACCACAAATTAACTTAATGGTCATTTACTCATTTATCTGCCATATACATTGTACGTATACATAGAATATCTGCATATATACGTAGGATATGTTAGGGAATCTGTATAAGTGTCCGTGAGATATCTTAGTTTATCCTGCCTCAGACAAGAATCTTGTATTCCTATTGGTTAAAATGACGTCACGTGATATCCAATATATAGTCGTATCAGGTTAGTAGAACTCGTATTGGGTTTGGACGATAGAGTTATCGTTCTTTGCACCTAACTTCATTAGCAACAAGATGGCGGTCAAGTTACGCTTCGCGACGACGGCACTCAAAAGAGATGGAGACAAAATGTTTGAATGATAGCACTGAAGACCACTTTCAAAGCAAACCGAAATCGGCAACACTTATTTAGGATTATTTAACAGAAATGGATCATGTCAACGCATTCGAGTCGTCAATGAGGTGAAAATTGTTATACGTTTTGAGTCGTTTTGGTCTCCATACTCAGTACATAATGCATTTTGCAGTTACTTCATTGAAATTCGTTACACAGTTTGTTATTTATCTATATGGAATATGGAAAAAATATTGGGTCTAAAATATTTATGTATCAGGCTCGGCTTCGCCTCGCCCGATCCTTGCCTGATACAAATTTATTTTACGCTACAGCATGACACAAAAATCTCTCATGTAATAGGAGACCGGAATGTGTAGGTAATCAAACATGTCATTTTGGGACGAAGTGTCTTTTCACGGAAATAGGTCTGGTATTCCAGACTGGTCGACAAATATTGGGATACTTCTGCTGACTGAAGCTACAACACGACGATAGACGTTTTTGTGTTCTAACAAAGCTGAAGGGACCATACATACATGTTTTCATTTACAGGTATACTTTTGACGTGACATGAATATGCTATTGTATGACGAAGTGGCCCTCTTTTGGACGGACTTCCAAGATTGTTTTAGTCTTTTACCAATAGCGTAAGTATTGTATCAAAACATCGAAACATAAAAAGATAAATGAAATAGACAATTACATTGTATCATCCTGTATTTTGAGAGAATGAATTCATATAGAAAAGATCATTTTAAATGACAGGTTCTTCTTTAACGCCATTGAATAAATAATAGTTATTAAATTTACTTGGTATTTTCTACTAAAACGCAATATTACTTGCATATTAACTTGTCTGGAAAAAAAGTATGTCTGATTTTTATGGATCCATATAAACTGTCCACAAATTGTCAGGAAATACCATAATGTATTAAGCTTGAGCATATTCATAAATAAATTATGTAATCAAATCTGTCAATGCGTGATTGTTTTAATCAAACATGTTATAGCATATATCTTAATGTTCAATATCATAATAGATAGGATAGGATGTGAAAGTTAGGAATGCTGTTTTTAACTATTTTGAAAGTGTGCATTTATAATGACCTATCAAAAAGTATGTAGAATCTCTTCAGCTTTATTAGAACACAAAAACTGGTATCGTTGTGTTGTAGCTTCAGTCAGCAGAACATCCCATTATTTGTCTGCCATTCTGGAATACCAGATCTACCAGACACTTTCCCCAAAAATGACATTCTTGATTACCTATCTCCTATTACACGAGAGATTTTTGTGTCATGCATGCTGTTTACTGTACAAATTATCGGTACACATTTACTTTACTAGAGATTTTTGTGTCATGCATGCTGTTTACTGTACAAATTATCGGTACACATTTACTTTACTAAAGATTTTTGTGTCATGCTGTTTACTGTACAAATTATCGGTACACATTTACTTTACTAGAGATTTTTGTGTTTTGCTGTTTACTGTACAATTTATCGGTACACATTTACTTTACTAGAAATTTTTGTGTTTTGCTGTTTACTGTACAAATTATCGGTACGCATTTACTTTACTAGAGATTTTTGTGTCATGCTGTTTACTGTACAAATTATCTGTACACATTTACTTTACTAGAGATTTTTGTGTTTTGCTGTTTACTGTACAATTTATCGGTACACATTTACTTTACTAGAGATTTTTGTGTCATGCTGTTTACTGTACAAATTATCGGTACCCATTTACTTTACTAGATATTTTTGTGTCATGCTGTTTATGGTACAAATTATCGGTACACATTTACTTTACTAGAGATTTTTGTGTCATGCTGTTTACTGTACAAATTATCGGTACACATTTACTTTACTTGAGATTTTTGTGTCTTGCTGTTTACTGTACAATTTATCGGTACACATTTACTTTACTAGAGATTTTTGTTTCTTGCTGTTTACTGTACAAATTATCGGTACACATTTACTTTACTAGAGATTTTTGTAACATGCTGTTTACTGTACAAATTATCGGTACACATTTACTTTACTATAGATTTTTGTGTCATGCTGTTTACTGTACAAGTTATCGGTACACATTTACTTTACTAGAGATTTTTGTGTCATGCTGTTTACTGTACAAATTATCGGTACACATTTACTTTACTTGAGATTTTTGTGTCATAGTATTGCTGTTCAACAGCGTGACACATTTACTTTACTATACATTTGTGTCAAGCTGCTATCGGCCATCGTATGTTTCACATCTTATGTGTACAAGTACTTGAACATAACTTAAATGATAAAAAATTGTCGTTTGTTACTCTCCAACTTCAGTTCAAGGTAAGGAAATTACATAGAGACAAACTACAAAGAGTGATTTCAGCATATCGCGTTCAATCAGTGAGTTGGATTATAGTCTGTATATACATTGCGGCCAGGTTATCTACCACGACATAGTATTGCCTTTAGGTGTTGATGACCCACTTTGTCCTCCGACAATGACCTGATGATACACATATACATTTTTTACCGTACGACATGTGAGGTCATGTACCCTCAAACTCTGACACTTTATAGATTAGATAAGAGGTCACACAGTTATATGTTGATGTAGTCACTATTTAGAAGACATTCAGTAGCAATACATACGAGATATATCAAAACCTTTACGATGTGTGAGTGGGTAGAAGAAAAAGATCCGGACGGTACACATCTGAAAACAAAGAAATATGAAGGCAAACTTTATGTTAGTCTCATCCCTGGAAATATCAAGGATCACTTGGAAAAGGTGGAAGCCATGGAGGTCCGGGACGATGACACCTTTATAATGTCCTACCCAAAGTCAGGTATGGATACTCTATATTTGTATCAAGATTTTAGGGTGGTTTTGTGGCTGATCCGATCATCCTATTTATATCATATACATGTACATTGTAATTATAAAAGAAACAGAAACACATTTGAAAATGTAAAATATTTTAGGATCTTATTAAGGATTAATTTGTATAATTTTTTATGTTATAGAGATATAGCACAAAAATCTGAGTATTCTCTTAATAATGAGAGTACACTCAGATTTTTGTGTTATATCTCCATAACATAAAAATAATTTATTCATTCGCGGTTTATTTCGCAGTTTATGATGAGAGTACACTCAGATTTTTGTGTTATATCTTCATAACATAAAAAATATTCAAATTAATCCTTATAATTCAATTTACTAAAGATAATCTCTTCAATACTCCAAATTCATTTTGAGACTCTTTTGTTTATGAAATCATTACGCCGTCATTTCAGCCAATTAGAAGCAAAGTCACAAACGGCGACGCCATTTTTCCTTGGGCTGATATAGTGAATTATTTAAGAAATAGATGTTTATTTTGTTGAGGTTATGAGGGTATAATGATAATGAAGCACGTGTAAATTCGCCGGGTTACATAAAATTTACATGGGCTCCATTATCATTATACCCTCATAACCTCAATAAAATAAACATATTCCTTATATTTACAGTTTTTCAAGTAAATGAATATTGTTTTTCCCGCGGCAGTTGCATATGTTTTATTAAAATACTCATAGTTTTTTCTCTTCCGTCATCGTCAACGAATTCGACTGAACAGCTGATTGGAATCGAGTCATTCATATATGCTCCACCAAAAGTAGGGCATTGACCCTACGTACGTTGCTACGCCATCGACTATTCACGTAACAATAGAATCGCCGCGCGTGTTGTGCAAACATTATGCACTGATAATGATAATACTAGAAAGCATGGTTATTGAGTACATGTCAGTGTTAACTGAAAATATGTAATAGAAATTTTTATTGACCTAATTATCTGCCAACAATGTATCCTGTTATTTACAGGAACACATTGGGTGTTCACGATTGCCAGTATGTTACGTTCTGGAAAATCTACCTACATTGGATCGCCACATTTCTTGGAATACAACGACATTGATATGTTAGACAAGCTACCATCTCCCAGACTTTTTGCCTCTCACATGACCTTTGACAGACTTCCTCGCCAGGTCAGGGAAGGGAAAGGAAAGGCGTTTGTTGTTTCCAGGAATCCTAAGGATGTAGCCGTTTCTTTGTTCTTATTCCTACAGAAGTTAACAAAGACTGATTTCCATGGATCATGGGAAGGATTTCTGAGGTTTTACGCTGAAGGCAAAAGTAAGGAAATACTACCAACCTTTTATATTTTTATAAAGGCATACGATTGTGCAAATATTGATTAAATACCTAAACCTCGTTTTCTCAATTATATCTCTAACAGATATGAATAAAAATGAAGTATGTTTTTATCAAAATAACACAATAGCATCATTTTGCAGTTACTTCGAAAAAGTAAGATTCAGAAGAATAGTGTGGTTATTGCATTAAACACTATAGATTAAGGTAATACCTACAAAAATCCAATTTGCGAAACCATGTCTGATATAAACTGTTTGACACCAAAAACTATTAAAAAGACTTTGTATAGTGTTTGCCGTTTTTTATTCCCCAAAGACAATATTTGTGATGTTGCTACTGTGTATGAAATGCTGAACGGGCCACTTATATGATAAAAAACACTTTGTCATGCTTGTGTAGCTGTTTTGAACGGTCCTATAACATTGCTTGATATGATACTTATTTCTATGTTTTATTAACTCGTTCAGACCAATACATCTACCAGCAGTTGTAAAATATATGTGATGATACTTTGCATATTACATAGTTACCCTCCTTTACGGATGGGTATCTATGGTGACGTCATTATTTTGTGAGCGAAATTCACGTATATATTCCTTGAAAATTATGACGTTACTTTCAAAAACATAAGACGTCACAATCAATACCTACAACAAGGGCAGAGATAACTCTGTAATATGCAAATACAGAATTGATTTATTTTTGTAGTGGTATATGGGTCATGGTTCGACACCCTGTTTGCCTGGGAGAAGACAAAGACTACATACAAGGGAGATAATCTCATGTATCTGGTATACGAGGATATGAAGCAGGTGAGTGCCCGGATAAATATCGTACATCGCGTCCTCGATACTTCAGGAGTTACTATCACTATCAATATATTTACCCCTGGATTATGCCATATCAATGCAAATGAATACGATTGATTTCATATTATGCAAGTTACAACAGACATTTTATATTTACACACAAGCACTATCACCGATTCCACCTGGGGAAAATTAATACTGTTGTTGGAGTATATATGTGTTTTTCAAACTACTTGATAATATAGAATATATCTAAATATACAATTCAATACAATACAATACATTTTTGAGGGCATTCTCGGATTTTTTGCTTCATAGAAGTATGAAAAAACCCAATTAATCAGAAAGTTGGATTAACTATGAAAACGAATAAAAAAATAATCATTCACTCTTACATAGTTATTTTTATTCCTTGATTTCCCTAGTATTTTACTGACACATTAATTTGTTCATAATGTATTATACCTGTATTAATAATATATTTTCTATAGGATTTGCTCTCCGACGTCACAAA
The DNA here is from genome assembly GCA_004382745.1 of Argopecten irradians irradians. Taxonomy (NCBI): domain Eukaryota; kingdom Metazoa; phylum Mollusca; class Bivalvia; order Pectinida; family Pectinidae; genus Argopecten; species Argopecten irradians. The sequence goes on along the minus strand of SAYR01042817.1, from coordinate 507,503 downwards.
GATGGCGTCTTTCCTTGGTGTCACGTATGACAAAGAATTCCTGGAAGAGGTCACAGACAGGTGTACATTTAAAACAATGGCCAAAACAATAATGGAGGAAATAAAACCTCAAGATCAGGATTTTATCAAGAGGGTGTCTGAGGAAAAGAAGTTGCCTATATACAGAAAAGGTAAGGATTCCAACGACAATTCAAAGAAAATATTACATTGACTTAAATTACATATTTGATATGGTGGCAAATATGGTGGTCCTGTAGTGATCCTGGTAATTGACAGATAAACTCAAGCCAAGAACCTCTGTTCGCGGCGCCCCGTCGAATGAAAAATCTCGTTCGACTTTTGACTTATCATTCAATTACGCTTAACACAAACTGTTTTATTACTAATAATTCCAAATATGACTTATTCTTCATATGTCAACGATCGTAAATTAGAAAATCTTAAAATGTGGAAACTGATATTTCTTGTCGTGTCAGCAAGTTTGTTGTTCTTTATAACCTCATTTTCTACCAGCTTTCGTTTGGTGTTACGAAAATAGAGCATGACGGTTTATTTTTATCATTTTTGGGGTAGGTCTTCTTCACTTTTAGATAACCAATCATTGTAAAACTTGTTTTAGGTTCATGTGCCTTTAACAGAAACATTTATTAGAACGTTTAGCAACTACACATTTGTAACTATCGGCAGATGTACCTCTGTATGTGCTTAGGGGTTTCCCTTGCATTCCTAAATAGTTAAATATAGAAGGGTAACTTTGATATAGGTTATAATAGTTCAATAATTTTAAGTTGTTGTGGATATTCGAAAAAAACTAGGTCAAATTGCTTCTTTTCATGGTTTCATAAATCATAATTAAACTTATTAATCAGAATAATTTAAAACACCAGAACATGCAAAGATAAACAAAGATAGCTGATATCAACATAAAAGTGTTTTCATGGGTTATCTATAAGACGTGTGGATACCTGCAAAATATCCATTTAACTAGTGGGCGACATTTGAAGAAATGTCGCACATGAAATGAAGAGAATTGCGAACGGGATTTAACACAAGCTAAGAAAGCTATTTCACTATCCCTGGAATAATAGAATCTTACATGAGTCTGTCAAATGGACAGGGATATCTCAATCCGACTAAAAAGATTTTGGCTGGTCAACCCAAGGCTTGCCGAGGGTTGACGTCCAATATCTTTCACGAGTTATTTTTCTCCCATACTTAAACGACAAATGGTGAAAATCAGTCGATATGAACGTCGCTGTGCGTAAAAATGGTCGCCGCATGTAATGGTGACGTCACTGTCTAGCACGTGTGAGCTGTCTTTTTCCTACCCCGGTATCTTTTCCCTAGCAACCGCGGGATAACCCTGTGAAGTATGGGAGAAATATTATATCACAGCTAAAAGTCATTTTATGCTTCAAGGCTATTTTACACTTGGGACTGTGAACTTGATTGAAAGTCAACTAAAGGTCATTCATTTGATCAAACTTGGTAGCCCGTCATCTCAGCATACCACAAACGTAATACCATGACTACAGGCCTGTCAGATATTGATAAAGGATTCATTTAAAAAAATAAATTTGACACTGACCATGAATTAAGGTAATTAGGGCATTTATTTGAACAAATTTGGTAGCCTTCCATTTCATATCCATTTCATGTAGAAATACATCCACTACATTCTTGCAAGAGCACCATCCTGATCAGTCGGATTTGCTTCCCTTCGTTTCATTAAGTACTGATGGAGAGACACAAAGAGAAGTTACTATGATGGATCAGAATACAATATCACACATTCAATTCATACACCGAATGGTATACATAGTAGACTTCTTTGAAGTACCTTTTCTTTTCTATTGATAGAATAGATAGAACGAAGCCACAGGGACCTGGCACGATTTTTTAACTAAGAGTATACATATACATAGATAATACTATCAAGGGTATGAACTCGACGGTCGAGACAAAGGACCTATTTTACATATCGTGACTACATTATGCAAATTATGTAGTGTTGTGCTTGTCGGTAAAATCGAGAAGCGTTCCGAAGAACAAATTAACACCTGCCTGCCTCTGCTAATAGACAAATCAACATGGCGGTGATGGTTAAAGTAAGTGAGCTACGCGATGTTTAAATGGAGTTTCTACAAAGTACGGGTCATGACACCTCCAAAGGAGATTGTGGATGAACACAGTTATTGGTAGTGTTTACCGCCACAAGCGTAGATTTTGTGATTTTGGCTTGGTTTTTGAGGTACCCATTAGAGGCGAGTGTCTACCTAGCATATTTTTCGTAAATTTCCCGATTAACCAAGCCATAACTTCGTCAATACTTGGCTAATTTTGTTCATCAAGCACTCAATGGTAAGATCAATTATTTTTCTTTAAGGTAAGATATACGTCAATGTTGTACAGAACCCATTAATAAAAAAAATCACGATTTAAAAAAAATAGGTCCATTTTTCTCGGCCGCCGAGTTCATACCCTTGATATTATAATATATATATATGTATACTGCTGGTTAAAAATTTTCGTGCCATGTCCATGTGAACGAAGCATAACGTCTAAAAACAACATAATAACATCTGTATATCTTTCTATTTAAAAATTTCAGGAGAGGTTGGGGATTGGAAGAACTATTTCACTGTTGCTCAAAGCGAGACTTTCGACAAAATATATGAGGAAAGGATGAAAGACGCGAAATGCACGTTCAGATTCCAATAGCTCACTACATATATTTCCCTTCTATCCAATACTCATGTGACTTTAAACAAGTGTGAATATTAACGGTAATGAATAAGTTGGATTATATTATTTTAACAATGATGATAATCTCTTATACAACACTGTGTAAGGTGCATCAGAAACGGAGATCAATCCGCCATAGAAATGAAATACTTATTTCGTAACTGAAAGGTGATTATCCCACGATCAAAGTGCACGAAACAAAACCATGCATTTATGGAATAAAGTGTGCAGTTTTTACAAGTAAAGAAAAATAGTCTTGTGTTATTTACATTATCTGGCCTTTGAATAGCAAAATATTCTGCCCAGAAAGTCACACCGGACAAATTCAAATCAACAAAGGTACCAACAGTTTGCGTCAATGCATTTATGAAATAATGTGTCCAGGTTATTGTTTAAGAAAATAAAAATCAATATTTTCCTTGTAGTGAGAATTGACAATTGTATTGATATGCATTCCATTGGCCGCCAAAACTAGTTCTAAAGGTCGGAAAGGTGTTAACTAACGGTCGTTATACGCATGCGCATTAACTACCAGCGTGGATGACCTGGCAGAGGGTATACATTAATTGTACGTACAGTAATAACTTGGCGACTGGGTCGGCGTCACTATATATGCCCATCGAGCACGAGTAATAAGCGCCTAACGGATTATGCCCCCTTGCAAAACACCCGCTATAACTAGTGTCGATGGCGCTACTGCTCTTAGTAGTTCCGATTCTGGAGTATAAATATCGAACAGCACGTGCTGACAAATTGAATTCATATTTTTAGTTTTTTATCACAGATATCTTAGAATACATTATTTATTTTACATCCATACATTAATAACCATAATATATGCCACAACCACCTCTTTTATTACAACCAAATTACTGTCTTTAACAAAAATACGCGATCGCTTTTTCCAGAGCTCATACAGTGCAGTTCGACACCCGTGGTATGTAATGGATATGACAATCGCCCTTGGGTGAATGCTTCTATATTCCAATATGTTTTATACACTGTATCATGGGTTAAATAAGTCATTTTGTGTATTGAATTTTGAATCTAAATTTATCACTATAATTAATATGTTTTTTACGTTTTATCTTTCTTCTTTTGAACACATATTGTATGGAATTTATGTAAGACCTGTATAATTTTGTATTTGGCTATGCGCCTCGACGACGCGAACAATAATCAGATCCTTTAACCTCTGCCGTTTGTTCTATTCCTCAGCTTCAGCTCCGAGGAAAAGAATACTTACCTATTCCAATATATCGAGTTCAATGTCAGTGGGTTGGGTTGTATTCAGTATATACATTGGTGCCTGGATATCTGCCACTACATAGTATTCATAACCCAAATTTCGCTCTGACTGTGACCATAAATATACATGCAACATTTTTACCGGGGTCATGTACCCTAAAACTTCATAGATTAGATAAGATGTTACATAATAACATGCCGATGTGGTCACTAGTCAACAGACATCCAGCCGCAACACAGTGTCAGGATATAGTAAAAGGGACATTAAAACATTTACGATGTGTGAATGGGTAGAAGAAACAGATGCGGACGGTACACATCTGAAAACAAAGAAATATGAAGGGAAATTGTATGTAAGTATCATCCCCGGAAATATCAAGGATCACCTGGAAAAGCTGGAAGCCATGGAGGTCCGGGACGATGACACCTTTATAATGTCCTACCCAAAGTCAGGTATGGATACATAATATAATCTTATATAGTTAATATATATATTTATATATTCATTGATTTAATGATATGACATTTTTGTTGTTTTGTGAGTTTTTCAACATTTACATATAACTTTTATACATGTGTTATAGGACGCTGTTATATACGATCCCCGTATGTAGATTAGACTATATTATCTCTAGCTCTCATGCATTGTAGTGATATGGATAGCGGTTTAAATAACTGGTCTATTGCCTGATGTCGGCCGCCATGCGACAGTGCGACAATTCACTAAGCAAAGAGCGACAGAGTGACAATGCGCCAAGGTTGGAGTAATAGAGCGATAATTCGACAATGTGTTTGTCACATAGCGCATTGTCGCACTATCTGATGGCGCAGTGTTGCTCTTCGTTTCGTGCATTTTCGCACTGTCGCTCTTAGCCTGGCTAATTGTCGAGCTGTAGCATTGCGGGATCTCAATACGTCAGTGTGACATGGCCTAAATCAGCCACTTTACACCAAAATATTATAATAATAAACATTCACAATGGAAATGCCAAATCTTTAGGAATTCTGTTATTTCCAGGAACACATTGGGTGTTCACGATTGCCAGTATGTTACGTTCTGGAAAATCCACCTACATTGGATCCCCACATTTCTTGGACTACAACGACGTAGATGTCCTAGACAAATTACCATCACCAAGACTTCTTGCCTCTCACATGACCTTTGACCGACTTCCTCGCCAGGCCCGGGAAGGGAAGGGAAAAGTGTTTGTTGTCTCCAGGAATCCTAAGGATGTAGCTGTTTCTTTGTACTTATACCTAAATAAGTTAAGACAGGCTGAATTCAGTGGATCATGGGAAGGATTTCTGAGGTTTTACGCTGAAGGCAAAAGTAAGGAAATGTTATTAACATCTATCAACAGAGAATTTTAAAATGGCGTACAATCGTTCAAATATCTGTTTATTACCTTAACCTGTTTACTCATTTTAGCTCAGATAACAGATATAATCAAAATAAAAACAAAATCATAAAACAAGATGTAGAAAAGTAATATGGTCGTTACTATAGATTTTATACAATTTACATTCATTGTCTTTTAATTGTTTCTGTATTTTGAACGTAACAGTGAAATAATAATTATGTTCATTATTTTGCCATAGAAGGACATTTTAATTAAGTGTTCTATTATATTTTTCTCTGCCTGTTTAAGTTTTAAATTTCGTATTTGTAAAACAACTAAATAATTGACATTGCTGAACGAGCCAGCTATGTGATAAAATACTCTTTGCCATGCTGGGGTAACTTTTTAGTGGTCTTAGGATATAAACTTAATACATTCATTACATTAAATACTTATTTCCAAGTTTTACTGTCACAGATTCGGATCATTGTTTAAAATCTCAATGTATACTAGGTATATCAGCAGTTACAAAATATTAGTGGCGAGACTTTGATGAAAACACAATAAGAGCGAAGCTCTACTAACCATAACATGAGTGAGCCTATAGATTCCAATACAATTCAAAGCCCACGAACTTTAAAATCATGTCTTGATGGAAAAGTCTCGAGCCTCCATTTAAGCAGCGATGTTTTAATTTTCGTTATCGGAACGACGAGATTCTAAAATTTCTCTATATACGAAACGTGTCATCAGGATACACTTTGACATTATTGTAAGGAGTTTTAGATAACTACACAATGACAACAACAGCAAAGTATATGTATGTTCTGCTCAAAATTATAGGGAGGCTGAAGTTGGTTCCGAGTTCCTAGTTCCGTTTTAGCTAAACGGAAGTCGGAACTAACTTCAGCCTCCCAAAATTATATACTCTGTGTCAAGCTCACGACACAGTCAGGCATGAGGTCATGAGTGTTGTTGCCAAAGATGACGGCACATATTTCCGCGCATTTGTCATACATGGCATGCTGTCAAGTTTCCCACCTTTGAGGTAAACAACATCAAAGGAAATTTAACTATTCTAGTTGAATGTAGTTCGTTCTGACCTGTACATGACGATTACCAATATATTGCTAACCACAAAACGTCAATAATTGTGTAAATGAATTCATTTTAAAAAAAAACGAATGATCGAAATCCTCAGGTTGTAACATGTAGCACTTCTGAGGCTTTGCCTTAAATTTCTAATATTGTAACAGTATTTATGTATTCTTGTAGTGTTATATGGGTCCTGGTTCGACACTCTGTTCGTTTGGGAGAAGACAAAGACTACATACAAGGGAGATAACCTCATATATCTGGTATATGAGGATATGAAGCAGGTGATTTCCAAGAAAGCTATCACACAACGCATCCACGATACTGCAGGGGTTACTATCACTTTCGCTATATCCACCCTTAGACTATATCATAGCAAAACTGATGGACACAGAAAATACATTTATTTGTTCTTAGGTGTACATAATATAAGGTATATCAAAGGAATGGCATAACGGTACACTGTGGTTTGCTGTACGTGTGGCCTTGAAGTTGGGCGCCGCTCCCACTGTAATCTTCAATAGAAGTCTATGCAGGCCTGTGCAGGCCTGTGGATTTTATTTTATCCCTAAACTGCCTCCACTTTTACTATGAGATAGTCCTAGACTGAATATAACACCAGTGATAATAACCCTTTCATAATCAAAGATGCATACATCGATACTTTCAATAGCTTAATTATTATCGTATTTTTAAACGCTTGTCAAAACTTCAAATATTCGGCTTTATTGACAATATCCATTAATTATAAAATATAATTTAGTGCATCCATATTTCGGTTCATATTTCTCCACCGAAAAGCGCTGAAATAAGATCTGATTGTGTACACTTGCAACAAAACGTTATAGAACAATATTGCTTAAATATGAGGTTCCCGCAAGTTACCACTGTAGCCCGGCGGATTGGTGACACAATTGTGCTATTATGGTTACAAGCATGAAACTATATGTCAAGAAACATTTTCTGAGTGAATTTTGATTCGGAGCCACCTGGAAAAAAAATCCTAGACAAATATGGCGGCCATTTTTCAAAATGGCCGCTACAAACACTTTTCATTGCCGTTTTCACTAAAATACCAAACAATGGTAGAATAACGTATTAGTGTATACGGAAAATATGGTATCAAGTAAGAATTTGCATTATTGTCATCTAAATAACAAAATGCCAAGTCAGCAAAACGCAATATAGGACCATATTTTACATTTCAAGTTATGAAACGATAAAGACCGATTGTATAATATATTCACAAGAATGATATCTTTACTTTTGATTAGAATATTCGTCAAATATAATGGACCCATATGGATCATGTCCGAATTCAAACAAAGGATGGAGTCAGACACTCAGATAGGGTCATCCACTTCACAAAAGAAACTATTGTTTTCAATTTTTGGTGGAAACGTATCAGATATTATTTTATATGCATGGTGGTATTAGGGATTTCTAGCAGATTTTTCATAGAAACATTTATAGGAATCATTGTGGTTTATGAAGGGGAAACGGCGACATCAGATCACCAAGTAAGTATCCAAATACATTAATTTAAGCATTTACTGCCAATCTGTCTGTTAAAATTTAGCTGACTTCACCAGTTGCATGTTGCACATTCAAGAAACGGTTGTATAGTTCTAATCTGATAGTAGTAATGAGGCTTAATTCAACTTAATTCGACATCACAAACAGAAACTCCCAGTCGTGAAAGGATTTGCGTTTGGTTTTGTTATTGGAGTAGCATTCTTGTCACAGAAATGCGGATCATTGTGGAATTTGAAAGATGAAAGGCGACCGAAGAATACCAACCACGCTTCCAAATACCACAATGCAAACACTTTCTGTCAGTCTATATGTTAAATGTTAATATACCTTTCTTCACTTACTCTGAAGACCACTCGCAGGGTTCACATTCAAGAAAAGACATAATTCAATTTAACAATATGTCGCCGTGATAATACTTCAGTTCGCATTATAGTTCACACCCTCAAACTTACATGAAACCGGTATCATCGTCCATAATGGCTTCCAACCATCCTCAATGACCTAACCCCATTTGTCAGGACTCAGTAAATCCATGATCGCTTTGGTTGCATTTTCCCATCAATATACTCCCCGATATGTTGCAATTTTGGTGTGCTGCTCAAATGCACCTGTAGTTGGCGGGATCATGTCCAGTGTTCTGCCTTTCTATGTAAACATCTATGGTTTTAGCATAGTTTTAGCATACATGAGCAGTGCAAACTTTTCTTTTCTAATGTACTGAAAACCTTACTTGGTATATATTCTGGTCCCCTGATAATGTTGGAAATGCTTGATTTGCTTCTCCGTATATCTTATATGTATCCCAAGCAGTTTTCGTGCATTCTTTATTAAATGCCGATACAGCGACACATCTGGTGTAGGCATGGAATAATGGAAGGGTTAATGATTTCTCAGGGCCACAAGCGGAGGCAGTATCCTGAGCAGGGATGTATCGATAATTCCAAGTTTCAAAGGCCACCCATACTTCGCTGATGCTGAATTTGGTAACAGCTGCTACTACTAAGGCATCAACTTCTGTATCTGTCGACTGTTTGGATGGAAAAAAATTCATACACTTCATTAACAGCATTAACAGCATCTGTCATATGGATGATCATCCTCGTGTTGCCTTCCTTATGAATGCAGGTCGAGAGAAGATAAGACAGGAAAAACATATTGTGCGTAGTTTTCGAATGTTATGACCCAACCTAATCTGAAGATGTTTACTATAACTGTTCCGTCAAATCTACTGTTTCCAGAGGTTCCACATACGTCTCGAGGTAATAATACCAGATTTCAATTTTACTTAAGTTGAGAGAGTGATGGTGGACAGGAGTTGTTCTCAGCTAGGTCTTGACTGGCAAGCGATATAAAGTCTTAAGAAAAGTGATTATTTGTTCAATGAGGATATTTGCAAACTTGTTTAAGATGTCTCTCTAGCGGATGGTTGGCTGAATTTGGCCAGTTCTTTCTTATTGGCTCTGCAATTGCGTTTGATTGTCCACGAGGTGATCTTTAGTAAAGGCCTAAAATTGTTGGTTGCCTTTGAATTCATTATCTATATTCTGAACGAGTCGGCTATGTCCCTTGTGTCGAGTCATACAAGATCACGACTCTATGAATGGATTCCATTTAAAACATCAACCAAGTTTCGGACATGTTTGACATGTTTTGTGATGACTTGTTTTGTTCTATGTCTTTATTTATGTTTGGTGGTTTTTTTATGAGTCGAATTCTGTTGTGATTATGACTAATTCTTGTCCTGCAACTCAAAGCTAAGGGATTTGATTTAAATTCAATAGCACATCGTTCGCTCTTGATTATAGCATTGGTTTGATCATGAGCCAGGTCCATTGCAATGGACGAAAATGGTCGTTTTGTGCATTGAAAGATTCCATTTGTTATTTCTGGATGCATTTTCACAGTACAACCATATTTATGACATGGGCAGGTAACCATATCGCATAGTTTGTGTGATCTAGACTAAAACACTATGTAGCAAATTTCACATATTTACCCTTTATATGCGAGATGCACGTACTGACAAAAAGAACGATAGAATACATCAAAGAAATCTTGGTTATTTAAGATATTGTGTTAAATGAATTTAAAATAAAGCATATGTTTCTAAAACATCTACATAATAATGACCACCTTCGTTATTTTTAAGATAATGCTTGTTAGGCGTGATAAAAACAATTCCGAATAGCATCTTATTTCAAATGTTCGATAAATGACTGGTATTTTCATGTTTTAGCGGAAATTCAATATGGCGTCCATTTTGACTATGGCACAACCTGAAGTGCTTCCAATATTAGAAAAAGTCTTGCCTTTTGTGGAATGGTACTGGGATCATGTTTTAAACAATAAGCCACAAAAGAATTGAAAAATTAGGTTATGTTAAAAATTGGACACTGATTTTGGTTAATTAATATCACCTTTTTTGGCAGCCATTTTTTATTCTGGTGGTATTGAAATTTAATAGTTTTGAATCTATCATACCACACGCATCATTTCCTGCATTTTGGAAACTCCTTTGTAGCATTTAACTGATATTTGGCAATCCTATATCCATTTTTCTATTTCAGCGGAAATTCTGAATGGCGGCCATCTTGAATGGCGCATTAGGCTAAAATTAGACATAATTTCAGGTTGCTCCTAATCTTAATTTACCTTTAATATATCTATCTAGAAGCATACTAAGTTTCATGCTTGTAACCAAAATAGCACATTTCTTTTGTATATGTGCACAAATCCGCTGAGCTACTGAAGTTTCATTCTCCGAAGAAATTGTTTATTTTTTTGTTTGTGATGGATTAAATCATTTTTCAAGTTTTGCGTTTATTTTAAATAATTAAATCTTGCTTGTAACGAGCAATTTCATTGGTTTAAAAATATGTTTTATATCTCGAAGAAAAAAAACTGACCTCACCATTTGTAACGTCGCTTCTGATTGGCAAAAACAACGACGTAATAATTTAAGTAGACAAAATAATCAAGAAATAAGGTATTTCTCTCATCATAAACCGTGTGTATTCAGTGTATTCTCTGATATTTGTGCTAAAGCTTCATAGCATGAGTAATCTATGTAGGTTAATCCTTAAATATATCAAACAATTTGAATGCAAAAATATGTAGATCTTTCAACCGGATTTATTATGAAGATAAATAAAAACAATATTATTCTCTCTCAAATGGTTTTTTATCATTGTACTTCCCCTACATATTCGTGACGCATTGTTGTTTTCATAATGTATTATATTTATGATATATTTCCCATAGGATTTGCTCTTCAACGTCACAAAGATGGCGTCTTTCCTTGGAGTCACGTATGACAAAGCATTCCTGAAAGAGGTCACAGACAGGTGTACATTCAAAACAATGGCCAAAACAATAATGGAGGAAATAAAACCTCAAGATCAGGATTTTATCAATAAGGTGTCTGAGGAAAAGAAGTTACCTATATACAGAAAAGGTAAGGATTTCAACGGCAATTCAATGGAAATGTTACATACACTCAAATTATATATCTAATAAGGTAGTCCCGAAGTGATCTTGGTTAGGTAGATGATAGATAGATAAACTCGTGTCATTTTAGCAGAAACACATATCAGTTTTACTATCGGCAGATATCCCCCTGTATGTGACTAGGTTTTTTTTCTGTGTATTCCTAAATAGTTAAATACAGGAGAGTAACCTTGATGTGTTATGATAGTTCAATAATATTTAGACAGTGAGAGTCTAAAAAGATATTTAAATTTTGTCACAAATCAATTAAACGAAATAATCGTCAAAAAACTAACACACCATGTAAGGATGTCATATTTAAACAAACAGATATCGACATAAATTAAAACTGTTTCCACGAGGTATTTATAAGATGTGTCAATGCTCGCAAAATATCCATTACTACAATGTACTAGAAGCCGAGAATAGAAATACATCTACTACAGAGTTACTTCCCTTCGTTTCATTTACTATTTAGGAAGATAAACAAAGTGAAGTTACCCTGGCATATCAGAATGCAATTTCGTTCACTCATCCATGTACCAAATAGCATATAGGAGAGGTCGTCCTGAAAGTATGTCATCTTTTGATAGAATGAACACAGTAGGAGACGAAATGAAATGTCCATTACAACATGACTAACAATATAATTATATATTTTTTTCTTCAAATTTTCAGGAGAGGTGGGGGATTGGAAGAACTATTTCACTGTTGCTCAAAACGAGATTTTCGACAAAATATATGAGGAAAGGATGAAAGACGCGAAATGCACGTTCAGATTCCAATAGTTCACAACAAATTTATTCCTTCTATCCAATACTCATTTGACTAAGCAAGTGTGAAAATTAACGGTAATGATTGAGTTGAATTGTTTGATTGTTTTAATGATAATAATCTCTTGTACAACTCTAACTGTATTCATCAATTTGTATCCATTGCGGATATGATGTTGATGTAATGTATATAAAATTTGTGTAAGGTTAATCAGAAACGAAGGTCAATCCGACATATGAAATGATATACTAATTTAGATACTGAAAGGTGATTATCCCAAGATCAAAAGTCGACTAATTAAGTCCATGCATTTATGAAATAAAGTGTGCAGTTTTTACAAATATAGGAAAAATGTGGGGTTTTTGTTATTTACACGATCTGGTCTTTGAATAGCAAAATATTCCGCCCAGAAAGTCACACAGGATAAATTCAAAACAACAAAGCTTCCAACAGATTGCACCAATGCATTTATAAAATAAAATGTCCGGGTTTTACAAATGTATGAAGATAATTCAATTTTGTGTCTAACGAGCATTTACATTGACTAAAACATTTTTTGTTAAT
>SAYR01042817.1:477939-493441 GCA_004382745.1 Argopecten irradians irradians | reverse complement strand
ATGTGAAATAATTTCAAAGAATTTTTGCTTGATTTAAGTACATCATCTAATTGAAAATCTAACAAGATTTAGTACGCAGAGTTTTAGATAGTATCAAGAGGGGCGGGGCCCAATAGGGAAAATAGAGGTAAATCTTATCAATCGCTACATGTACTGGTCTTAGTGTTCTGCATGAATTGTAACCAAATTTGGCCACACACATCCTTGGGGGCTCTGGTCCCTCGGGGGCTGGAGGAGCGGGGCCCAATATGTGAAATAGAGGGCATTCCTATAAATCGCTACTTGTCCTAGAGTTCTCTATGGATTGTAACCAAATTTGGCCACACACATCCTTGGGCGAAGTTGAACAGAACTTGTATAAATTTTGGCTCTGACCCTGAGGGGGCAGGAAGGGCGGGGCCCAATAGGGAAAATAGAGGTAAATCCTATAAATCGCTACGTGACCTAGAGTTCTGCTTAGAATCTGACCAAATTTGGCAACAAACATCCTTTGGGGAAGGGGGACAGAACTTGTATAAATGTTGGCTCTGACCTCTTGGGGGCAGGAGGGGCGGGGTCCAATAGGGGAATTAGAGGTAAATATTCAAATTCCTTCAGAATAGAAACAATGAACCTGTTTTCAGAACATTACTTGGCATTACAAACCAGATGAGCGATACAGGCCCGCTGGGCCTCTTGCTTTCTTTTCTGAATCAAAACCAGATAACTGAGATTAAAACATAGCAAGTCTTTGTGTAAATAAAGTACACTTTTATTTCTAATCAACCATTACAAATCCAATATAGACAATGGCAACATATAATTACCTTTGCCTGTGTTATATGATTTCAAGATTTTTTTATTCACTCATGACATATGTACTTATGCAACAAGAGGTCAAACGGAACAAAAAGAATAATAACTAGATTTGATCGCGATCAGAACACGGGATTTCCACCTATGTATTGAAATAAGTAATGATAAGATCTTTTTAATATTTTTTTAATCTGAATTTTAATTTGACTCTACGGCCCGCCTCTAAGGCACCTTTTGATTTTCTATACAAAGATATTCTGAATAAACTTGTAGTACTTGAAGCTTTTTACCAAACTACAGTTGTGTCATGGACGTGAGGTTGGGTTGGGGAACTCGCTCTACATGTCTTGATTCTTCACAACAAGAAAACACATGTGTTTGATTTCAACTCCACGTTCATTCTCCTTTCTTATGAAGATCTTCGACCAGTGGGGAAAAAACTCGTACAATTAGAGTGACGGTTATCTCCCTTTGGCCACATAATGTAATCTCATCACATTCGTGCAACTACATCATACACAACATCCAACGTACAAAATAAAATCGCCGAAAGGACAATTGAAGTGTTATATCTCCGCCATTTTGAATCGTATGACCTTGAAATTAGTCTTTCACATCCAATCTTCTAAAGATTTTTATTGGAAATCTCATACAAACGGTAAAATTTACGATAAAAATTGAACGAAATGACATATTTGGAGGGCTATATTTTCGCCATTTTCAAATTGACGACTTTGAAATTAAAACCCTGTACAGTTAATATGACAATGTCTATATTCACAAATCATATAATCTATAATCAACACCTACATTAAATGATAAAAGCCTACGAACTCACAAATTACGGGGAAAAAAATAGAGAAATGAAACAGATTCTATAATTCTATAATTCAAAACACGGGATTTCCATCCAGCAAATAATCATGTTATCGATCAGATGATCGTTTTGATAATTTTCTCTTTGCATAAAATCAAACTATCTGTAATGAGCGAACAAACGGTCGAAAGAACGAACAAACGCACGCCCGAGTGAAAGAAAGAAAACAATAACTATCGAACGAAAATAAAAAACGAACAAAAAAAGAGAGAAAGAACGAATATAATGATTACATACACAATGTATCTGGTTGAACACGGTGATCAACGTCCTTCATTCCATCCGTCTTTTTATCGGACTGTGCACACGTCCGGTTACAGACAGGACACACTGCATATGCTACGAACATACTTCCAGATAGGATTTTATTAACTCAGACAAACAAACACACGAACACATGAATTAATGGACAGACAGATGGAAGGACACACACGATACGGTGATCACAATTTGCACACATGGACGAACAAACAGCGCTGAAGAAGTTGAAAGTTTGAACGCATTACGATGAAATAAATATACACATAAATAACACATACATGAAATGTATTTTTGCCTGCTGTAAAGATACACAGTAAAATCTCAAGTAGTCGAAGGGACTACCTGAAAAAGCTCTTCATCTAGACTTCGACGCATAAACTGTCTAGACAGTGCACCTAGTTGTGGTTTAGTTGATGTTATCACTTAAAAAGGTTTTAAGTTTTGAAATTTTGTTTTCAAATTACAATTTTATGGGACTGATACAATAAAATCAACTGAATGGATCGCTGCCTGTCGTATGAAACATACATGTGTATTGAACGGATCACTGCCTATGATGGGATATTAAAATATATATACTATATTTTTAAATGAAATCTCATTTTGTGTGATGTATGTGAAATGAAGCCGCCACATTTTAACAACCATTTTTATGTTATTACTAACACGCAACACTGCGCGTGTCAGTTCGCTAAACCTGCCTATATTATTAATTAAGGCTTTTAAAATGTGTATTTGCCTACATAATGTAATAGTTAGCTCGCGATACCTCTTAAAACGTGAAATCGTAGGAAAGATTTGGCCTACGTCAGCGGCATATTTCTAATACATCGTCCATACCCCGCTGCCCCCATGGTATATCTCATTTGTGAAATTAAACAACTCTGCACAATGAAATACTTCTGAGACCCTTCTATTTCACACATTTGTAATGGCCACCGACTACACATTTAGTTGAGTAAACGGCAGCAAATCACCATCGCTTCCGGTTTTATTTTTAATGTGTAGGCCTGTTGTGAGCTACATGTAGATGCGGTTGCGGTACCGCCGCCGTGTTCAATTTGAATGCTTGACAACATGTCGTGTATGATCTAAGTGGTTGGCATTTTGTTTCGTCTCAATAGACAGTCTATATATATAATCTGTCTGCTCGTACGAAATGACAGGACACAAACTGCGTACAGCACGCACATACTTTGAGATATATTTCATTAAGTCAGATAGACAAACAAAGCAAACACACGAACAAACGAATGGACAGACAGACGGACTGAATGATGAATGGAGGGACGATTTCAATTTGCACACAAGGACGAACGAACAGTGCTGTTCAATTGAATGAGTCAATCAGCGGGAGTCTGGTGAGAAAAACAAATTCCCAATTTTAATGGGATTTGAATTGAAAAGTTTTGGAAATGTGTATTGATATTGTCATATTGTCATATCCTATATTTCAAACTTGGAATTTACTTCTATACACATGTACTTGTGGACGATAAAAAGATCACACAGAGTAAAACCAAAAATAGATTGTGGAAATCTCCTTTTTAGGGCATAAGATTTCATAGTGAGGTAAATGTTTCAGTAAATGTATAAACGTTTCTGGCTCTATCTGGATCTTGAGAAGATTTTTTACATATAAATCTGAATTTTAATTTGACTCTGCCTCCGCCTCAAATGTATTCCGAATCTTTCACGAAACTACAGCTGCGTCATGGACGTGAGGTTGGGTAGGGGAACTCAGTCTACATTTCTTTAATCATAACAATACTTAAAACACACATCTATTTGGTTCCAAGTCCACGTTCATTCTCTTTTTCTTATATGAAGACAAAGGAAATAATTCGTGCAATTAGAGTTAAAATGATCTCCCCTTTGGCCCCATAATGTAATTTCATCACATTCATACAACTACATACACAACATCCCTACACACAAAATAAAATTGGGCTTACACAATAATCCTGAATGGAAATCCCTAATAATAATAAGAAAAAAACAGAACAAAAACAATAGGGATTTCCATCCTGAATGAAATCATAGATGGACGCAGTCATCAATAGACAAATTTAGATACATTGAAACTAAAAATTCTATATATTTCCTTATATACATGTAGTTTAAAGAAGCTTAATTACTCTCTGAATAAAACTACTTACTTTACTTAATAGAGCTGTATTGCATATAGTAAACATTCCTTTCATTTTGCGAGAATTGTGATTAGTAAAGTAATATCTCGGTATATAAAGTTCTCGTTATGCTACAACAGTTTCATTATTACATACATATAGATAACGTTGATGAATAGCATTCATGAATGGAATGCATGAAGCATGCTTTTGGGTTGGACAACTATCTGTAAATTCACTTTAACCATGTCCACCGACAGTGATCGAGGGATATTACTTTCTTACATTAATTTAAGCGATATAATAAGGTGACTTTAGTGACTTTTATTGCTAAAAGGACATTTCTGTCCAATGTCTGATGGGGTCAAGAAATGACATATGAAACTAGACTTGCAATTTAGGCGTTTGTTTGAAAGCGTCTTGCTAAAATGATCGCATATAATAGTGATTTTCCAGGCTAGTTCAAAACAGTCGGTGCCCCCAGAACTTACATTGAATTCAGAGGATTTAAAATTTCGACCTCTCTAGGGACAATTTTGGATTTATTTATACCATGTGCAATTTCATTCAACATGCCAATGGGATTTAGGTGAAATTCTGAAATATTGTTGAAACAAAATCAAAATAAGTGTAAAACTACAGTGTAGATGTTTTGGAAATTTAAAATCAAAAGTGGTGTACAAAAACAGGTTTTCAGAAAGCGGATATTGGAGTTAATGCTGTAGATAAGTGTTAAACGGTGAATTCATAATAAGGAGAAAAACTTGATGTGGGATATATACAGAAATTCTGTGGATGTGTTTAATTCTGCATTAATAGAGGATTAAATTCTCTTCATATTCATTGTTTGGGATTTTATTCGTAATTTGGATTTAAAAGATATGGAATATTCCGGCAGTTTGTGTGTTGTGTGTTAACATAATTATGGGATTACGACCGGAGACATATATACTCACCCTCATTGTGTAACTATCCCATATGCTACCTTTTACTATCTTATAAGTGACTGTCTTACATTAGAGTCACATACAAGACAGTAAAAGGTAACATATAGGACAGTTACGGGTAATGGTCCCATAATCGTGGAGTTAAAGCACAAAAACAACAATAGATGACATCACAACGATGTTTTAAGTTAGAGATAAGCCTCAAACTGTACAATATGTAGGAGAGAGAACAGATCTCGGCTCTGACGGGCCTCGATACAGTTCTTTCTCCAACATATTATACAGTTTTCGGCTTATCTTCATAACATATTTGTCGATGTGTGTAATTGTACAACCGTATTCCTCATTTTTACCGATGTAGAATTAAGTGCAGACTGATAATATAAAACCCAATCGTTGCTTCATTTGATTTCTTTTGCAGATTGATTTGTGACATACTTTCTACAACAATAATACCCTTGGTTCAACATATGTACAATGTATAAGCTCCCACATTTTATCAATTTTGTAAGCGCCATGGGCGCGTATTGGGTCGAATATGCTCAGTAATGCATGATATGGGATTTTTTTTAAAAGTTTTTTTGAAGTTTTTTTATGACTTAGTAGCTTTAACCCTCCATCAATGTTCCTATTTAGAACGCAATATCTGTATGATGTACTCTTTTTGTAACAAAGACAAACAAAGTATTCCTGTTGGTTTGTTATAACCGTGTTTTACATTAAGATTTAATCAGCTTATAAACAAAATAACCGCTGTAAGACACGTTACTTTGTAAGTTATGTTTTTAATTAGGCATCTCTGATAAAACACGAGAAATAATCGCATTCCAATTAATATATTTCCAACATTTGACTGACATATTAGACATGCTACACGAATCTGAATTTACATTTTGCGTTTCTCATTTGTTCTTCGTATATCTTGTCGAAAGCTTCACTTTGTGCTACAGTAAAATGGTTCTTCCAATCTCCAACTTCACCTGAAATGAAAACGGCAATTCAGAAAAACGATATAGCCAATTACATGTAAACCTATGTAATTAATTGGGAACATTTTGGTTTGAGTGTACGAAAGCATTCTAGACAAATTTTCTCAGTCAATTAAACAGAGGAAAAGCAATCATGATTAATTTCTATATTTAAAAAGGTTGAATAACAAGGTACATTCCATGTTTGGGTTGATGCCATCGGTATCTGATGGGTTAAGATGCATTAAATTATGATCAAGCGGATCTAGCATTCATATTGATACACTGCGAGTATGGACTGCTATTCCTTTTTATTTCGAAGCAGATACAAATGCTGTCAAACCGTTAACTTGAGAATGTCATCAAAAGCACTAATTAAAGGTTCTATATACATGCAAGGATGTTTAGTCTACTAGAGGACGTTGTAATTTCAACTTTTTGTAAGTTCACATAATAGTGCAATTATGAATATATTATCATCTAAACTGTACACAAAGTAAAGTTATTTATGAACAAATTAAAAAATATATACAGAAATGCCAACTTCGTGCAGTCAATCGCAAACAAGATTTTGTTTTAATGTTTGTTGGACTTAGCCCATGTGATGCAGTTCTGTCTTGGTACAGTTCATTATATTTTCACATACCTTTCCTGTAGATTGGCAATTTCTTTTCGTCAGACATTTTGTGTATATATTCCTGGTCTTGTGGTTTTATTTCATCCATTATTGTTTTCACCATTATTTTGAAGGTACACCTGTCTGTGACTTCTTCCAGGAAGGCTTTATCATACGAAACTTCAAGGAAAGACGCCATCTTTGTGACATTTGAAAGAAGGTCCTAGAAAATATTTCACATATATATCAGATTACCTAAGGAAATGGTAAATCAATGCTTTGTGATGCAATGTTGTCCATAATGTCATACAGATGTACATTTGTACCAACAGGTAGTAGATGGCGACCATAGGACCAAATAGTTATGCAATCACAAAAAAAATGCAGTTGCGTGTTGATTTGATTAGGTTTCTTACAAATCATTTATTTTCATCTATACTGCCCTACAGAATAATTTTACTGTTACAATGTTGCTGTACCTGTTTTGAGAAATTACATATTCAGTATGCATATACATGTATATATATTGTGCGTTATGGATTCGACTTCATGTAATTCGCTGTGGCTAACATGTAGCTTATTACATTTTGTATTTGGATTAGTTACGTGAGAATTGAATATAGATAGTCCAATAGTACAAAAACAAAAATAAATGTCAAATAGTGGTATATCAGCAAAGTAAATGTACGATCAAGTTAAAAGAATTCTTTAGATATCAATTTACGCAAATCACATATAAAATATGAGCTCATTTAATCAATGACAAATAAATATGTAAACATATGTAATACAACAGTCAAAAACTAGAGCGTTGATTTGTTAACATATTGTAAACACTAGAGCGTTTAATTGTTAACATATTGTAAACACTAGAGCGTTGAATTGTTAACATATTGTAAACACTAGAGTGTTGAATTTGTTAACATATTGTCAACACTACAGCGTTGTATTGTTAACATATTGTAAACACTAGAGCGTTGAATTGTTAACATATTGTAAACACTAGAGCGTGGAATTGTTAACATATTGTAAACACTAGAGCGTTGAAATGTTAACATATTGTAAACACTAGAGCGTGGAATTGTTAACATATTGTAAACACTTAGTCTAGAGCGTGGAATTGTTAACATATTGTAAACACTAGAGCGTTGAATTGTTAACATATTGTAAACACTAGAGCGTATAATTGTTAACATATTGTAAACACTATAGTGTTGAATTGTTAACATATTGTAAACACTATAGTGTTGAATTGTTAACATATTGTAAACACTAGAGTGTTGAATTGTTAACATATTGTAAATTTAGCGGTATATAAAAGCGGTAGTCATATTTTAGCACTTTTCGTGCTTGACATTCTACACTTAAATATTCTACATACGTTATCATTGCTATTATTACGAATTCATCACTGCGTTAACTTATTCAAAAGTTTATCCATAAATTTTATTGCGTTAAAATAAATACGTTCATAGTCAGTGAAGTAAAATATTACCTCTTTCATATCCTCGTAAACCAAGTACATGATATTATCTTGACTGTTGGAAGCCTTAATCTTTTCCCAGTCAAACAAGGTATCGAACCAGGAGCCGTACAACACTGTAAAGAAAACGATTATATTGTTATAATGCTATTTTCAACTATTTTATCAATACAAACAATTAAGCTGATTGCGATATACCGTTATGTCGGTTATTTTCGTGGGGACGATATTTTTGCGATTGTGGCTGCACATTGATATAGTGTAAACAAATTCGCTATAAATGAACACTTGAACTTCAACACGGAATGTCAATAACCGCTGAATACATCGTCGGTTATTCTTAGACTCGTGGGTGTCCGACGATGGCCCGAATCTCGAATGTTTCGACCCACAAAAAAAACTTGTTGCACTGTAGATGCAGAAACACTTGGTCGAAACACAAAATAGCATCTACTGATTTGTCTGATTCAAGCAAACACTACTTACTCGTGCCCTTGGTATAAAACCTGAGAAAGCCTTCCCACGTTCCCGTGAAATCTGGCGCATTTAATTTCGTGAAAAATATGTAGAGGGAAACAGCTACATCCTTAGGATTCCTGGAGACAACAAACACTTTTCCCTTCCCTTCCCTGGCCTGGCGAGGAAGTCGGTCAAAGGTCATGTGTGAAGCAAAAAGTCTTGGTGATGGTAATTTGTCTAGGACATCTACGTCGTTGTAGTCCAAGAAATGTGGAGATCCAATGTAGGTGGATTTTCCAGAACGTAACATACTGGCAATCGTGAACACCCAATGTGTTCCTGGAAAACAATAATGTAACACGTGCTTTGTTTGATACCGTTAAATAATCACAATACATTGTATAAGGTGCTTCGCAGTATTTCAATGTTATTTTACGGTGTTTTTATGAAGATTTTCTTTCAATTACCAAGCAACAATTCAGGAACTATTTCGGATGTTTGGATTATTTTCTTACTGTTACAGTAACAGCTCAGATCATGCTGTCACCTTTACTCTCAGAAAAGGCACGTGACATAAATCAAATAGGTTAACTTGTGAGACTTAGAGAGCTAATATGACGCCTGTACCATGCTGTGATAAAGGGATACCACATTTATTCCAAATAAATACTTTGATCTTCATTCAATGTCACAGAGGTGAAATAGGCTCAATAATTTAAACGACTTCTTGGTAATAACCAAGACGCTGAAAATCTGCTATTGAGTCTATAGCACGCATGCTGAGAGGAAGGTTAATTACCCAGCCTGTTTAAATGAATGACCTTGACCTTCATTCAGAGTCATTGGGGTTAAATAGGTTAACATTATTAAAATACATCTAGACAATAGACGCAGACCTGGTATTGGGCATGTTGCATGTTGTTGTCACCTGTTGTATGACATTGACCTTCATTCGGGTCACAGAGGTCAAATAGGCTAAATTATCTAAATGACTTTTTAATACATGTGATAGTTAATAATTATAGTCTAGATACCTCATATCGAACCTGTTGCTTTCTAGGATGAATCTGAATATATATATAGCTGACATACCTTTAAGGTAACATCAGTCATATAATTAAGTAAAAATCTTCAAAAAAACTTCTCAATAGGTTAAATACCGTAAATGGTCATTCAACTACTTAAGTAAATGGTCATGCAGACTTTGTCAATTTATAAATGTACAACTACTTCAGATTAAACGGTCATGCACACTTTGTCAATTTATAAATGTACAACTTATCTAATCAGATAAGTGTAATTTGACAGGCTTGAGCTCGAATGGGCCATCGTACTAAACAGAAATTTTTTGGCCTTATATATATGATATTGTGAGACATACATGTACCGTGCAGTATAGTCTAATGATAGTTTTTTTTATTTCAATGACCCTATAAACGTGTTCCCATTTACTGTGATGAAATGTTAGTTAATTAGTTAATTAATAATTACATATTTTCTTCATAAATATACCATTATGAGTTTCCAACAGCGTTTTTGGCATACATGATCCAGTTTCATCCTGACAACGAACATACACGTATAGTTCAAGTTAACGTACCTGACTTCGGGTAGGACATTATAAAAATGTCATCGTCCCGGACATCCATGGTGTCCAGCCTTTCCAGATGGTCCTTGATGTTACCTGGGATGATACTGGTGTACAGTTTACCGTCATACTTCTTAGTTTTCAGTGTACTACCGTCCGGATCCGATTCTTCAACCCACTCGCACATGTCGAAGTTCCTGTCCTGGCTTTCCTCGTGAAATCAATGCTAACGTTTGTCTGGTCTCAGCGTTGTCTGGGCACAGCGTTATATTATAAGTGACATTTACTATAATCTAGAATATGTGTTTACAGTAACGTATAATAACACAGTAGAGTTGTCCCCGATATGTAGGCTGTCTGCTCGCTTGACCTCCTGTTGTTGAAAATATGTGCGGTAGGCGATGAATGAAATACATATATTATGTAGTTGTCATCCAATTGCAAGTTAAATGACCCTTGGCCTATTCATTCATGCGGAGAAACTGGTTGGTCAGCTTTTAAACTACTCTCTGACCAGTTTTGATTGATACATGCGAAGGCTTTTATTTTCTGTTTTCTCTTTTATTTCGTTTATTAATTTAATGGTTTGACCTTACATGCATATAAAGTATATGTGTGGATAACAGATATTTTTTATCTGACGGATCGCCTGCTTTCAATCAAACAACTGTATTGTAACGGGATCCGGCATAGGTTGTTTGGTAAATCGTACCCAAAAAATGATAGGGGTACATGGTAAACCGCTTCAAAAACTCAATATCATTTCATTTGTTTATCGAAATTTATCAATAATAAGAACAGTGAAAGCGAAAAAATTTATTTGTCCCACAATAGTATGTGGAAATGAGAATAAAGTCTCCCGTTTTTGGATCCAAACATGTAACCTGGATTTTATTTCCGTACAAAACTGAGAAATATGTGTGAACATATCTCAAGATATCGGATGTATGTCATTAAGATAAGATGTTGAATGAAGAATTAGGATAAAACAAAAATGATCTACCACTTCAAATTTATCGTAAATACGTCCTTTGAGCCATAATCGATGGTGTTTGGTGAGCATGTAATGACTATAGTGTACGTGTTTGGTACGCACAACACTCCGGTTTGGTATAGTCATTAGTATACGGTTGGTATAACATTTAGTTTATCCATTACATGTATGTATATACATTTAGGGGTCTATATCAAAAATAGGTAAAATTCGAATTCGACATGTTCAAAAAATAAGAAATGAATTTGTAGACCACAAATTAACTTAATGGTCATTTACTCATTTATCTGCCATATACATTGTACGTATACATAGAATATCTGCATATATACGTAGGATATGTTAGGGAATCTGTATAAGTGTCCGTGAGATATCTTAGTTTATCCCGCCCCAGACAAGAATTTTGTATTCCTATTGGTTAAAATGACGTCACGTGATATCCAATATATAGTCGTATCAGGTTAGTAGAACTCGTAATGGGTTTGGACGGTAGAGTTATCGTTCTTTGCCCCTAACGTCATTAGCAACAAGATGGCGTTCAAGTTACGCTTCGCGACGACGGCTCTCAAAAGAAATGGAGACAAAATGTTTGAATGATAGCGCTGAAGACCACTTTCAAAGCAAACCGAAATCGGCAAAACTTATTTAGGATTATTTAACAGAAATGGACCATGTCAACGCATTCGAGTCTTCAATGAGGTGGAAATTGTTATAAGTTTTGAGTCGTTTTTTGCAGTTACTTCATTGAAAGGGTCTTCGAGGGAAAAATTCGTTACACAGTTTGTTAGTGACCTAATACGGAAAAATATTGGTTCTAAAATATTTATGTATCAGGCTCGGCTTCGCCTCGCCCGATCCTTGCCCGAAACAAATTTATTTTAGACCAAATATTTTTCCGTGTTAGGTCACTAGCAAACTGTGTAACTAATAATATTTGTATAACTGTTTACGTGTACGTAGGGTATATTACGATATCTGTATAAGTGTATGTGGGATATCTAACGATATCTGTATAAGTGTATGTGGGATATCTTACAATATCTGTATAAGTGTACGTAGGGTATCCTGCGATATATGTATAAGTGTACGTATGATATCTTACAAAATCTGTATAAGTGTATGTGGGATATCATAGGATATCTGTATAAGTGTACGTAGGGTATCTTACGATATCTGTATAAGTGTACGTAGGATATCATAGGATATATGTAAAAGTGTACGTAGTATATCTTACGATATCTGTATAAGTGTACGTAGGGTATCTTACGATATCTGTATAAGTGTATGTGGGATATCTTACGATATTTGTATAAGTGTATGTGGGATATCTTACGATATCTGTATAAGTGTACGTAGGGTATCTTACGATATCTGTATAAATGTATGTGGGATATCTTACGATATCTGTATAAGTGTATGTGGGATATCTTACGATATCTGTAAAAGTGTACGTAGGGTATCTTACGATATCTGTATAAGTGTACGTAGAATATCTTAGGATATCTGTATAAGTGTACGTATGATATCTTAGGATATCTGTATAACTGTACGTAGGATATCTTACGATATCTGTTTTCGTGTACGTAGGATATCTTACAAAATCTGTATAAGTGTACGTAGGGTATATTACGATATCTGTATAAGTGTATGTGGGATATCTAACGATATCTGTATAAGTGTACGTAGGATATCTTACAAAATCTGTATAAGTGTACGTAGGGTATCTTACGATATCTGTATAATAAGGGTACGTAGGGTATCTTACGATATCTGTATAAGTGTACGTAGGATATCTAACGATATCTGTATAAGTGTATGTGGGATATCTTACAATATCTGTATAAGTGTATGTGGGATATCTTACAATATCTGTATAAGTGTACGTAGGGTATCCTGCGATATATGTATTAGTGTACGTATGATATCTTACGATATCTGTATAAGTGTACGTAGGGTATCTTACGATATCTGTATAAGTGTACGCAGGATATCTTACGATATCTATATAAGTGAACGTTTGATATCTTACGATATCTATATAAGTGAACGTTTGATATCTTACGATATATGTATAAGTGTACGTTGGATATCTTACGATATCTGTATAATTAGACGTGGGATATCTGTATAATTCTACCCATTTCATTGTACTTTGGACGTGAATATAAGGATTTTTGTTGTAATCCCAATCATTTATTTGTATTTGTAAAATTAAAGCCTATTCATGGTACACTGTAAGTATTGTAATTGTCAAAATGAGGGTAACTTCTTTTGAAACACGCGAGTATGAAAATTAGGGTACATACCACGTGGAATTCGATGCTTAAACGCCATTTTTTTAAACATTGTATTTCAAATAAATGTTAAGGACAAAATACATTGGAATAAGATAGCAGACATTTCTTATGTAGATTTTCGGCCGATACACGTCTGTTTAGCGCATTATGAGATGTGGATATGAAGGATAGGGATATTCTACCAGAGGGTCACAAAATGTAGTAAAACCCGAGGCTTTTGCTACATTTTGTGATCCCTATCCTTCATATCCACTTATGAAAGAGTATTTTTATTTCATACCTCGACGTTTTATTGCAATTTTACAACAATTATATCTCGCCATTTTGAGATAAATTCGAAGAAAACCTCGACTGCAAGGCAATTTTCCATGCATGAAGTATAATTTGATATTTTCAACACAAATTCCGTTGTTTGCATCTTCTTTAGCACAACTAGGCATGTTTGTGAAAAAATTGTTAAAATTTTACCGAGGAAATAGTAATTATGTTGACGTCGTGACGTCACGAGGCTTTATTGCATGGGTAGGCATGCAATACAGTTTCAGGCGACATGAGTGTTAAATGAGATAAACCAGTATTACACCCGTAGGTATGAAAGAATAGTACATAATTACCAACACATTTCTCAATAAGTACTTGTAAAAGAAATATATTTCTTTCTTTACCATGTATATCTTGGTATATGGATTATATTAAGTCATATTGAAGATCATTGATTCCGGCCAAAGGTGTTCATGCCAGAGAGTGGTGGCCTAGATATGTATGCAAAAACTTACATGATGACTTTGTCTTGAAGTGTTGGAATATTGAAGGCATTACTTATGGCCGATATACCTTACCTCTTCGACTGTTTACGAAAGTACAACATTGATGTATGTGGTATCGCAGAGCATTGGACTAGGGGTTGTAAGGACTAAGACCCTGTTTAAAGTGTCAGATACCTTACTAAGTAATATATATCAATTATTGTGCAAATGTGTCAATTCCATCTTTCTGTATTTTGAACCGGCCCGGTCGAATTTTGTAACAATAGTATAGTAGTGTTGAACTTTAGTGACCTCCCACGATGCACAAACGAATTCCGATAGAAAACAGCGTACGTCAAGAGTCAGTAACGTGCGCGATTGGGAAAGTAGTTTAATATAAATGGATCACTGAAATGCATGAGACGGGAGCAACTCCCCACTTTATACTTGCGCGATGTACATATGTGCAATATGTCAGGAACCTCCCTTCGCGGTGCCCTGTCGAATGAAAAGTCTCGTTTGACTTTTGACTTATCATTCCTACGCTAAATATAAATTGTTTTATAACAAATATGGCTTAAACTTCATTTACAATGTACGTCAACCATCGTAAATTAGAAAATAATCTTAAAATATGGAAAACTTATATTCCTTGTCATGCCAGCAAGTTTGTTGTTCATTATAACCTCGCTTTCGGCCAGCTTTCGTTTTGTGTTCCAAAAATAGAATATTACGGTCTATTTCTATAATTTTTGAGGTAGGTATTCCCCACGTTTCCCTGTCGTTTTAGATAACCAATAATTGTAATAAAATATTCAATAAACATCTGAAAACCATATCTAAGCATACAGAACAATTTATTTAAGGTTCATGTCCCTTTAAAATAGTGATATTATGTATAGCTCTATATATGTTTCTACGATGGCCTATAGCAGCCTGACACAAATATATAGGAAAGTAAATGTGTCACGCTGTTTAACATCAGTACTATGACACAAAAATCTCCAGTAAAGTAAATGTGTACCGATAATTTGTACAGTAAACAGCATGACACAAAAATCTCTAGTAAAGTAAATGTGTACCGATAATTTGTACAGTAAACAGCATGACAGAAAAATCTCCAGTAAAGTAAATGTGTACCGATAATTTGTACAGTAAACAGCATGACACAAAAATCTCTAGTAAAGTAAATGTGTACCGATAATTTGTACAGTAAACAGCATGACACAAAAATCTCCAGTAAAGTAAATGTGTACCGATAATTTGTACAGTAAACAGCATGACACAAAAATCTCTAGTAAAGTAAATGTGTACCGATAATTTGTACAGTAAACAGCATGAC
>SAYR01042817.1:454483-477917 GCA_004382745.1 Argopecten irradians irradians | reverse complement strand
TCCAACTCCGTTAGCTTTTGCGTCATCAACATATCCAAACGTGAAAACATATCCGCTTGTGCTGAATCTACAGTAGTCTCTATGTGATTTTGTAATTTTGGGTCCATGATTGATTGTAGAGGAGCGAGAAATTAAAATTAAAAATTCAGTGTCCGACCTGCTAGGAAGACAGCTAGAAAATGACCCTACCTACGCGTGTACCGATATTGTACACGTGATCCCGCTCCCACGGAGCGTGCGCCTACATGTAGCACGATAGTCATACGATGTCGTTTAAGACAAATAATTCCCGCTATACTGTCGAAACGCGGGAATATTTGAGTCTTACACCTACATATTAAACTTGCTGGGTATTTAGTTAAGAATATACACACCGGCTAAACCGGTAAAACATTCGATTTTCACATGTAATTCGTGACGTAAAAATGAATACAGATCCCCGCACAAATTAAATTAAATGTTGTACATTTTCTGGAAATTGAGTATAATCGGTTACTTAATTACGGTAATTTAATAAAACGTATACAGTACTAGTGTACGTATCTTGCATATTTATAGTCATTATATAATAACATGAAGCGGTCGTCAAAATCACGATTCTGACCATTATGAATACCAGTTGGAGTAGAATGAAAAACAAGATACATGTATAGTTTTTTATATTATTAACCGACAGAAAGCTTCGGCCTTCTGTCTTTTAGCCAATCAACAAACTGCTTTAAATAGCACACGCACTTATAACAAGGCGGCAAAATAATATAACCCGAAGAAATTTTTAATAAGTCGTTTCTCAGCTAGAGTATTTTTACAATGCCTATAAAATTCGTGACAGGAAGACACAGGTAAATAACACACCAATGTACCGTACAGTGACCTGTCAATCAATCCCCAACACTAATCGGAACTCTTGAAAGAATGCGCGAAAGGCCCGAGGAAGTCCGATTGTCCCCAACACTCGCCGACACCGCGTCACACGCATCACACGGTGTCGGTATTTATTTTGAGCCGAAAATTCCGGATACTTTTGTCGAGTCATTTTTTTTATTACAATTATAAATGTACTTCCGTTTAGAGAGCGACGACGAGTCTACTTTCGTTTCAGCATAGTTGTGGTAAGTATCAGCTTAGCATTTTTCTGTGGCCCATTTAATTTATTTGTTATGTATATTTTTGGTGACAGGTTTCATTTTTTTAAAATCATTCGCAACGACGCTTGATCAATACATGACAAAGTGAATAATTCAGTAATAATATCTGCAAAGACTGTTGATCTTCATGTAGACGTCTGCAGTACAGAATCATCAAGCTTCCACAACATTTTCCGTCATTTTCCCGCTTGCTTGTCTCCATATTTGATATTATTTGTTTTCAAGCTTTCCAAAACATGCATCTCCGTTAATTTGTATTCCGCTTTCAATAAAGCGAATGATTCGGAATCTCCTCACAAACAAAAATCCCCCACGTGCACGTGTATACATGTAAAAAGAAAAACAAAACAAATTACACACTTACAGCTACATGTACAGTCAGCGGCCATAATACAGTGCACAAGTGAACATTTTGCTATATATTAGATCTATTAGTAATTGTATATAATTCTAACTGTTATTCCTAAATTCATTTTGCATCCAATCATAACAAAATTCTATATTACTGACGGAAGAACTGATTTTGCATCTTGTATAAATTATCTGAGAAATTTGTCGTGTCATATTTATCAAAAGATTGATCTTGTTTGTAGACATGTAATTTTTATGACGTCATTTTACTCTAGACAAAGAAGAAAACGGCGGCTTCATGAAACGTTGTGATGATCGTTCACAACTCACTAAATCTTGTATCCCTTGCCGCGCTCGTGCAGGAGACTCGCTCAGAAGGCCTTACCCATGCCGAGCTTTGGTTATTTTCGTTTTTCTCTTTAACGACAGCCTGCATTAAAACATTTTTTTTTTGTACATATATTCTTTGAGTCATGTTTTATCTTTCTGTATAAGTTACATTACATGAAATGACTCGTAACTTTATAAATTGCTGATTTCAGTTTGTCAAGTGTCATTTTGTTTACCCCGCTCTCAAACGTTGAGTTTCAAGGTTTTATGCAGATAATTCAAAAATAAGTTTTTATAGTATTAATTGTTATCATTCCAACAACAAATAAACCTAGCTGATAACAAATATATATATTTCAACATTAAGTACAAATCTTTTCATAACAAATTCTGCCTTTTTTGTAACTGTGTCTACTCACCGATCTCATTTGATTACCCGAGCCGCGCCCACACTAAGGGCAGACAACCCTATTGACCTTATACGCTGAGCTAGCTACATATGTATATGTGCACAGTTGTGTTTTGCCAAACAGTAACAATATCAAATCATTTCATTGCTTATTAGAATTTGTTGTAAGTTATAACAACATCTTTAAATATGAATTACATATATATGCATATGTATTAAAAAAGTAGTACTATTACCAATTATGTATATATATCTTTACTTTATTCATATGTTACATGCTTGTATATAAATTTAAATCTTACAAAATATACATCTTATAAAATGTAAAATGTCAGTGCCCCCAGTAAGTACATGTTACCATATTATAGTTGCAAAGTTAAGCATAGGAATAAATGACTTGTCAGGTAAGAGGAAACTACATTTGTACATATGGCTCAACTTAGGCGTGATAACCACAGCTCGGCGTGGGTCCCCAGCTTGGGCACAGCACAGGATACAAGATTTAGCCGCCACCGAAGAGCATTTTCATTATTTAAAAACAAGCGCAAGGACAAAGTCTCATGCTGACCTAATCTAATCGCCTTCTGACTTCACAGATTTGATGGAACCAGATACTAAGTCATCAATGTAGATTAAAAGGTTTTAACTTAAATAAAGGCTCTTTACAAGAATTGTGATTTTAATGGCCCTGGGGTCTCAGGTTTCCTCCTAGGGAAGGGGCTACACTTACTATATTAGTTAATAAAGGGAAAAACATTTTTAAGCATTATTTGGTCATTTGTAATAGGAAATTATAAGTCAAATGTTATCAGAATTATCTGTATGAAATGGCCATTGAATCCTATCAACAAATTTTCGATGACTAACCCCCAGGGGCCTTAGGGGCGGGACCAAAAGGGGTCAAATAGGCTAAAACTTTAAAATTCTTCTTCTGAAACCTGGATCTGATAGAATCAAATACTCTTCACAGATGGAAAAGTCTTAAAGGGACAATTCGCTCAGGCTAATTCTTTTACATAACCAAGATGCAAAATACGGCATAAATGTAATGTTCTACATTTCTTATGGAATATATGACATAAAATATCAACAAATTCCACGTCATTGTTTAATATTTTAATTGATACTGTTGTTATTACAAATCGTTGATCAATAGGATTAAGCAAGTACAATTTGTAATATGGTAAACACACTACTGTCAGAGCGATTTGTGCAGTTCTAGACAAAAGTAGCATTACTCTACGTGCAAGGGACAGGGTTCGGCATACAAGATGTTAGACCACAATGTGTAATGGCGGCCAGCGAGCAAGATTGAACATTTCACACGCATTTCACCATCATGGGCTTTTCTGGCATATCACAGTAAAACCGACTGTTCTAATTTCAATTAGAACTGGTATTTTTCTGATATATGTAGAAATTTTAATGTTCTCTTTGACTGAATTGTCCCTTCAAGGTCCAAAAAATGTGAATTATATGACCATGAGGTCTCAAGTTTCTCCCCGGAGAGGGCGTTAAGTTTACTATGATTTATATAGGAAAAACACATTTATGAACTTTATTTGCTTAGTTTTCATAGGAAATTAGTCAAACTGGGTTAGCATTATATAATTATTACCCTGAGATAGCATTTTAACATCTTATCAATATTGGTCCTAGCTGACCTTTAGGAGCCAGAGGGGCAGGGCCAAAATAGGTCAAAATGGCTAAAATTTCAAAAATCTTCTGAATTCACAGATTTGATGGAACCAAGTAATAGATTAAAAAGTCAAATTTATAAAATCACTGACTGACTTCAAGGGCCTAATGGGCCAATATATAGTGTTTATATGTCTTTGTTGCATTCTGTATCCGAACTCAAGTGACTCATTAAGGCCTATGGGCCTTTTGTTATTTTTACAATTGATTTCTGTAGAGAACTTTTTATAAATGTAAAATTACTAAGAATACAAAGTAAAAAAAATCCCTTGTGTATATACTGACTGTATGTAGCTGTCAAATAGCATGTCTCCTTTACAGTTAACTACTAGGCCTATGGGATCGATATATAGTGAATAAGTTTTTGAGTTAAATTAAATGTGATTTCTCTGACCTACATATATTCCCAACATAGATCTACATGAAGATACATGTAAGTAATGCAAGTCAACCATGAATTTTGAAAATGAGGTCAGTAGGTCACTGTGACATGCTTTTTAGCTCACCTATTGAAGAGAGGGGACTCATGGAATCACAGTGGCGTCTGAGTGTCAGTTTTGGAAATGACCAGGTTGAGATTTTGGTGTTAATGTTTATCATTATCTGTCACAACTGACACTGACTTCTACATTTTATCAGATTATAAGTGCTGTGATGAAGTATATGAACAATCATTTTAAGGAAGAAAATGCTGTATTTTGAAAATTCTATGGGGTGCAATGAGTCAAAATGACGAGGTTAAGGTTATGTTGCAAGCGTTCAAATACTGTTATCTGTCACAACTATCATTGGTTTCTGTATTGATATAGGATAATAAATGTTGTAATGGTTATGAATCACAAACAATCATTTTAAAAAGAAAATACTGTATTTTGAGAATTTCAAGGAGCTCAATCAAGGCAATGTATTGTATAACGATGATGAACAAAAAGCGTAAAACAAAAGTTTTCACTCATCACAAATTTAAGTAATATAACCCTAGAGAAGCAAATTGTGTTTTTTTTTGTGATATGAAGATTTACTTATCTTCATATGTAAAATTTCTTGATGGCTTGTACACCTTTGGGTAAATAAACCTTCATATTACATTGCCACCAGGGTCATAAAAAAAGAAAGTCATCTAAATATAAAACTGGGCATCTTCGATATGAGCTGGAGACCTCTAAGGCCACCTTTTCAAGACATGATATTGAGAAATAACACATTTAGTCGATATCTGACCTGTATTTTAACAAGAATGTTATAGAACAGTGAAAATTGACAACTGAGTTCAGAAATTCATATAATACATTCATAGTCCTGGTGGCAGTGTGATATGAAGGTTTATTTATCTGAAGGTTGATATTTCCCGAAGACTTGGACAAGGGAAATATTACATCTGAGGGTAAATTAACCTGCACTGTTACAAACATGAGCTATAATGATAAATATTATATTAATTTGTTTCTAGGACATACTACACCTAATTTTGGAAATGTTCATATTTGCCACATAATCCACCTGATATCAAGTTATTTTGCCAGTGTAATATTTTTGCATATATGTCACTAGTGTATCATGACTTGGATCTACTTTCATTGATTAAAAATTCATTGTAACGTCATTTAGAAATAATAAAATGATGCCAGGAAAAGTGATGGCCTCCCCTGGACTTTTAGGTCATCTGACCCGACCTATTGTCATCATGCACCGTCCGTCCGTCGTGCGCCGTGTGTAAACTTTTCATTCAAAGGACTTCTTATCAATAACCGAAAGGCCCAGGGTACTGACCTGTACCATGCTGAGATGAAGGGCTACCAAGTTTTTTCAAATGAATGACCTTGACCTTCATTCAAGGTCACAGTGGTCAAAAAGGCTTAAATCTTTGAACGACTTCTTCTCAAGACCCAGAAGGCCCAGGGTACTTATATTTGGCCTGTAGCATGCTGGGATGAAGGGCTAGTAAGTTTGTTCAAGGGAATGACCTTGACCTTCATTTAAGGTCACATGGGTCAAATAGGCTAAAAATCCTTTAAACAACTTCTTGTGAATAACTAAGGCCTAGAGACCTGATATTGGACCCGTAACATGCTAGGATGAAGTGCTTTCAAGTTTGTTCAAATGAATGACCTTGATCTTCATTCAAGGTCACAGGGGTCAAAAAGGCTAAACTCTTTAAACAACTTCTTCTCAAGAACCAGAAGGCCCAGGGTACTGATATTGGGCATGTAGTATGCTGGGATAAAGAGCTACCAAGTTTGTTCAAATAAATGACCTTGATCTTCATTGAAGTTCACAGGGGTCAAATAGGCTAAAATCTTTAAACGACTTCCTCTCAAGAACCGAAAGGCGCAGGATACTCATATTGGACTTGCAGCATGCTGGGATGAAGGGCTAGTAAGTTTGTTCAAATGAATGACCTTGACCTTCATTCAAGGTCACAGGAGTCAAATAGGCTAAAAATCCTTTAAACAACTTCTTGTGAATATCTAAGAGGCCTAGAGACCTGATATTGGGCCTGCGATATGCTTGGATGAAGGGCTATCAAGTTTGTTCAAATGAATGACCTTGATCTTCATTCAAGGTCACAGGGGTCAAATAAATGTAGGCTTAAATCTTTAAATGATTTCTTCTCAAGAACCAAAAGGCGCAGGATACTCATATTGGACTTGCAGCATGCTGGGATGAAGGGCTACCAAGTTTGTTCAAATGAATGACCTTGACCTTCATTCAAGGTCACAGGAGTCAAATAGGCTAAAATCTTTCAACGACTTCTTGAGAATAACTAGGAGGCCTAGAGACCTGATGTTGGGCCTGTGACATGCTGGAATGAAGGGCTACCAAGTTTGTTCAAATGAATGACCTTGATTTTCATTTAAGGTTACACCGCATACATGGGAGCTCGAGGCCGTCCTTACATGACCATAGCTGTTAATAGGACGTTAATTAATCAAACAAACAAACACAGATCTAGAGGTCAAATTGGCAAAAATCTTTAAACGATTTCTTCTCAAGAACCAAAATGCCAAATCTTTTAACGACTACGTTGTATTGTGCCAATAGTCAGATGACCGTTAAGGCCTATGGGCCTCTTGTTTGGATACTTTTTGATGTGAAATTCTTTGTTATGTAGGCTTTTGTAGTTAATTGTGATAAAAAGTATCTTTAATTTGTGTTTATTTCATACATGTATGACATTTTATCAAACTCATCCCGAAACTTCTCGTTTCATAAAATGTCATATGAAATGTACACTCATTTAGATTATTTCTATAATCACATACCACTGGCATACATTAAAACCTGAATAGGCCTCTTCTATTTTATTTACATCAGGTGTTAATTACCTTCATATTCTTCTGTTGTATAGATATTATTCATATAATATAAAGATAACATGTACATGTACCATCAATGCTTTAATTAAATATTGTTTGTTTTTTCTATTACAAGACCCTCACCAAGGATGGCCGCTGGAGGGGCTGTGCCTGAGGACTGGAGGGACGGTAAATCTCTGGTCCAGTGTAACCGCTACATCCTCGAACAGGAAGTTGCCTGTGATGTTCACTTTATCCTTGGTCAGGCAGAAAACCGAAGACGCATTGGAGCTCATAAAACAATATTAATGACTAGAAGTAATGTTTTCTTTGCTATGTTCGAGGGAACTATGGCTGAGCTGGGCAGTGTGATAACCATCCCTGATATTGATCCATTGTCGTTCAAGTTGATGTTGTTGTAAGTATTTTAAGTCAGTTGTTCTGTTGTTACCACATATAAGCATTTTATTTTCGTGAGGACATTTTTGAAATTTGAGGAGATCTCCTAATTAATAGTAAATTAGATCCATAAAACAATAGGACATAGTATATCTACTTGTATCACTGACATAAATTACAAAATTAAAATTTTTGAAAAAATTCAAATTTAACAGTTTGAAGTAAATATTTGTAAACATTTAACCTGTGAAAATAACTGGCTACAGCATACATAACTATAATAATAAATTTTCAATGTTTTATATGTGAGATACAAATTTGAAGCTTTTAGAATTTATTATATATTTTTTTGTATATATAGGTAAACCTATATTTGACATTTAGTATTTAATAAATGATATAAAGCATGAACATGTGACAGCCTATTATTTTGTCAATCAATTAATGTCAAGGACAAGTACTAAGACAGTGGGGCAGCGCATTACCAGAAGCCCTCTACCTCTTGGATGTTGGGGATCAGTGTTTTTTCTCTGAGTACTCCTGCTTTCCTCCATCAAATAAACCTTCCATGACCCTGGCTGATAATAGGACATAATATAAGCTAATAAAACCAAAGTATAAAGATCAGGATTATTGTACCAATGAAATACTAGCAAAACATGAGAATCTGACATCAATGAAATTGGAGATCTAGAATTGTTTATGAAATTTAAAAATATGCCAATAAATGAAAAACAAAGAATGAAAATTCTGTTAAATAATTTAAAGTCAGGGGTTTTCAACTGGGTCAGTTGAGTGTAAGCTAACAATCAGTATTTTATTTAAAGCCTAATTTCCATTCTTTCATTAAATCTTTCATGTCTTTCTTTGGGCATCTCTACTTGATTCAATAATTATTATATACACTGTACCCCTGTGTTAAAAACTCTTTTAGCATTGATGGGAAACTACATTGTATATGCCATATGAGTGAACGGAAAAAGAGAAAACTTTCTATCAGTACTTCACTAACTCATAGAGTTTTTTTATGAATGACTGTTGGAAATCTCAAATATAATGTGTATGTACGTGCATGTGTGTGTATCCTGTGATTTAATCCTATAAATCGCTACTTGTCCTAGAGTTCAAACATCCTTGGGGGAAGGGGAACAGAACTTGTATAAATTTGACACACCCCCCCTCCCCTGGGCAAGAGGGGCAGGACATAATAGGGGAATTAGAGATAAATCCTATAAATCGCTACTTATCCTTGAGTTCTACATGGATTGTAACCAAATTTGGCCACAAACATCCTTGGGGGAAGGGGAACAGAACTTGTATAAATTTGACACACACCCCCTCCCCGGGGCAAGAGGGGCGGGGCCCAATAGGGGAATTAGAGGTAAATCCTATAAATCGCTACTTATCCTTGAGTTCTACATGGATTGTAACCAAATTTGGCCACAAACATCCTTGGAGGAAGGGGAACAGAACTTGTATCAATTTTGGCTCTGATCCTACGGGGGCAGGAGGGGCGGGGCCCAATAGGGGAAATAGATGTAAAAATCCTATAAACCGCTACTTGTCCTAGATTTCTGCATGGATTGTGACCAAATTTGGCCACAAATATCCTTGGGGGAAGGGGAACAGAACTTGTCTAAATCTTGGCTCTGACCCCCTGGGAGTAGGAGGGGTGAGGCCCAATAGGGGAATTAGTGGTAAATATTCAAATTCCTTCAGAAAAGAAACAATGAACCTGTATTCAGAACATTACTTGTCATTACAAACCAGATGAGCGATACAGGCTTTCTGGGACTCTGGTTTCCTTGTGTCAGAAAATTTACTATAACAGTTCCATCAAGTATAGAGGCAGGATACAGATCAGACCATTTACTCCTATCCATTTCACTTAAACTAACAGAGTTTAAAACAGGTAAAGGCATTTGGAAATTCAACAATATTCAGGTGTAAAGCTGAAAATGAAATTCTCCTCATTATAAAAGATTACATCTATAAGATGCGATATTTTCACAAGTCACTTACCATAAATGGGCTGATTTGTGTTTTGAAACAATTTTTACGATTTGCAAAAATATATTGCAAATGGTAAAGGTGATTTGGAAAAGGGAAAAATTGAAAAAGAATGGGAAACATGGGGAAAATTTTCTAAACTATAGTAGATATTCGTCTTTCCTAAAACCACTCTCCAATGCTACCACACTGTTGCTGATCCATCTTTTATGAATAAGCAGAAGTTTTATTCATATATCATTAAATTATATATTAATATTGATAGTACCATCCTCTTTCCTCCTTCCTACTCCTCCTAGCCTTACCCCTCAATCTCACCTTCTTTTTTTCTCTCTCTCTTATCTCTCTATACTCTAATATTCACCCAAAGAAATGTAATTAAAGGAGTAAGAAATGATAATTTTACTTTATAAATTATATATAATTACCTCTCACTACAGGAAGTGGAAAGCAATAGGTTAGGTGAGGCCCTCTCGTCAGCCAATATATACATTGTCGGGAATCTAACTGTGGTTGAGAGGTAAAATTGTGTGTCCATGTATTTGTCATATTAATATTCTACACAACTGTACTGTACAAACAAACATACCAGTATTCATGTGGTTCTTAAAACAGGGTTCAAGCAGTCAAGAAAAGGCAATTAAATTAAAGTGAACAGTCGGGCAAGGATGGCTAAAGTCGGTAAAAATGGTGTGAATGTATCCAGTATAATTTCTTATGAAATAGAAAAAATAAAATCTCTCGTCAGAATCTATCTGCGTACGAAGAAATTAATTTAAAGTATAGGAATCCTAAAACGTCCTCCCGGCTGACTATGTCCGTGGTTACATTTCCACGCAGCCTTGCTTTCAATGCTTTCAATTTTCTTTCTTTTAATGGTCAGAACTGGGAAACGTAAGCAGAACTTGACCGTTGTATTAATATATGAGAACTTTTGGAAGGCCAATGAACGCATTTAGACTGGTATTCTTTGCCCGACTATTCACTTTAAGGACATTTTATATTTATACAAACCTTTTTGAATGATAGTCAGTTCCATAATACTCCAAAAGTTAACATTTGTTTACACTGAATTTTATCTCAGACCATCTGAAACTTTACAGCTTAAAATGCATCAATTTAAAAATAGGTCTGCATGGAATTACAAATGCAGATTTATGAAGTTTCAAGTTTTCTTGCATTTAGTTATTTTTCTTCTGCTTGAACCCTGCAATTTACAACGAGCCTTTTAAATTAAAATATGAAAGTATGAAAGTTGCTAGTTGAATGGACCCCCTCCTGTGTGAGGGCAACTTATGTATCATTTCCCTCTTATAAGTAATAAAAAACTTTAAAAAAATATTATATACCATGATACTTCCATATAATATGACTGAATGTGCACATCTTTGCCTTGGTGGATATTTTGACTGCATTCTATAGCTTTTAATTTTCAAATTGTTTATTGTTATTATTAT
Source organism: Argopecten irradians irradians (assembly GCA_004382745.1). Taxonomy (NCBI): domain Eukaryota; kingdom Metazoa; phylum Mollusca; class Bivalvia; order Pectinida; family Pectinidae; genus Argopecten; species Argopecten irradians. Next base: position 466,819 of record SAYR01042817.1, on the reverse strand, counting down.
TTCAAAATAATGAAAAATGTTTAATTACTCCTGTTATGCATTTACATTAGTTAAATATCTATTTACTGTGGAGAGCAGTACCGGAGCAATGCACAACCTCCCCATATGTATGAAAAAATGGAGGCCACAAACTGAAGCTGTCAGTGTGTAGGATTGAGTTTTGAAGATTGTGTTTTTTCTTTAGTGTTTTTTCTTTAATTTTGGTGTATCTGTTACCTTAGAAGTTCTTCTCACTTCTCGCACTTCGGGCAGGAAGGGCTGCGCCCTTATTAGATTTATTTACTGTGACAATATATAGTAGGGTAGACTTGATAGTAGTGATAAATCATTCTGATCTATTAGAGGTATTTCCCCGTGATTAAATTCTGAGTGAAATGACGGAAGTATAACAATGAGTCTGATAGGTCGGAATATGAGTCCATAAAGGAAAAAATGGCGTCGCCGTTTGTAACGTTGCTTCTGATTGGCTGAGATGACGTTGTAATGATTTCATAGACTAAAGAGTCCCAAAATGAATATTGAATATTTAGAGTACACTCAGATTTTTGGTGTTACATGTATATCTCCGTAACATAAAAAAATCTATTCAAGTTAAACCATAACTATATATTGTAATTCAATTCAGTAGGTGAGCTGATTTGACTACATAGCTACAAAGCAAAATATATAAAACTATTGTTCACATCCCATATAATAAATAAAATATAATAAATCCTTGGAATGTAGGACTATTTAGATTGGTTATATTGACATTTCTAATCTAATGGTTGTATGATTAAGTACATGTATACACTACCAAGTAAATAATATACTCATATTAAAGCAGATGATCGATTTGTGATCAATGATTTGTGATTCAAGCCAATCTCAGCAATCTATTACAAATATCTTAATGTGGTTTCCATGACAATTACATGGTACCAAATGTTGCTGCCAACAAACTTCAATTATCAAAATCCAAGTTGAAATTGATCCAGTAGTTGAGGACATTTGTCTTCAAAAATCTGTGTAGCGAACTTCATGGTGACTTTCTCAACAATAAATTAGAGGAAAACAAAAACACTGCCTCCAAACATTTTACTATAGACGAACAGACGGAAGAACAGTCTTCTTATAGTAGACACAATTCCATCGATGTCGATGATTACATTATGTGGACTGGCAGGGATGTGATTGTGCAAAAAAAAAGATTGAAGTTATTTACAGTGATTGTGAAGGGGCAGGTTATTTCTTTTTCTTTCTTTTTTTAGTGTATAGTTATAAGATAAAAATATGATAGAATTTTAGGGAGTGGGGTCTTCAAGTTCTGTTTTACGGATATGTTACTAGAAGACCTCTCGTGTAGTGCTTTGTACTATAGCCACGGGTAGGATGTTCTATTGTTTAATTGTGTGTGGAAAAAATGAACATTTGAATATGTCCTTGGTGCCACTATATGTCTATATGTGAATGGGTGTGATTGTCTGGTCCTGTAGTCTGTCAGATAAAGAATTTGACTATAGTCTATTGCCACATGATGGTGTGTGATTTTGTAAAATAATATTAAATGTGTTCTTGTTCTGCGTGTTTGAAGTAAGGTCCATTTGAGGTTTTCTATCATGTCTTGTACTGAACTTGTGTTGTGGTATCTGCTTGTTGTGTAGCTTGCTGCTATGCGTTGTGTTTTTCCCGATTTGCATGGTTTGATTTGCCTGGTGAGGGTCCCATACGGAGAAGAGGTACTCCAGTTTGGGTCTGGCTATGAATTTGTGAGCATGTTCTTTTATATGTTGTGAGTTTATCTGTAGATTTCGTTTCAAGGATCCTAGTGTCTCCTAGTCAGACAAGTTGACTGCAGTTTATAACCCATCCTAAGATTGTTGCGGGTTTGGGGCTATAATACTAATTATTTTTATGTTTCTTTTATTGTTGTACCTTCGGATCCAATCTCTTCAGCGTACTTTCCACAAAACTCAAACAATACATTTCTTACCATGGAAGACATAGCTAATTGCATGTTCACAAGAAGCACGTTATACTGACAATTGACTATAATGATCTATGTAAAGCAGAAATAATAAAGAGGAATTCTGATGTGATTATTTAAAGTGATTATCAGTTGGTTTTAGACAACAACTATTAATTGATTAAGGTTTTCAAATTATTTGGAATAACTGACATTAAAGTCCACCAATGCATCAAATAGCCATTTAGGAGTTAATTATTATTTATTGTTTACAGAACTTTGTAAGGCCTCAGACAGGACCATGCATGTAGTTCTAAACTAATAATGTTACCTGTAAGTGATCGAGATCGGGTTATCTCAGTCGAGGGTTAAAATATTCTAACCTAATCCCAACCGAGGCGTTAGCCGAGGCTGATATGTTACAAAATCTTAGCCCGAGACTGAGATAACCCAATCTCGATCACTTACAGGTAATAGATTTTTTTCTCGCGCCTCTAAGATATAATAAAACCATCTATAAACGCGTTCAGAGTTAAAGTATCCCGCCTTGGCCTCTTGGTTCATAGCCGATTGACCATTTCATCTGCGCTTCGAATTTAGTCATCCTGCGTAAAACTCTAGTTCGGTTATATCAAAGAAAAACACTGATCAATCGGTACATACTGTTTTATTAATTAAAAACAACAACCAAACAATGCATGGTAAATGCTGAATGTCTGAAGCGGGTAACGTCATCGATTCGAGAGTATAACGTCATATGTGTGGACTGTTTCATGAATGGCGTAAAATTGCGCCAAAAATCGCGTAAAGGTACCAGACAGATCGGACGAGATAGAAAAATCTAGCACTGGGTATCATGTGAGATTTCCCTGTCCGAGGTGCGAGAAAAATCCTAAAAGTACTTGCGATTGACTGGTGTGGATTGGATTTTTAAAGGGGATGCAGTGTAAGCTAATGTAAGCGTGGCACAAACTGACCAGAGTGGACATATCATGCTGACCAGTTAATTTCTGGTATAAACGACATTTTCAACTGATGCTTAGAATTGATTGTCTCCTAAGTTGAAGGTCTAATATTTAGTTCCAATTATGGATACTAAGTTGTATTCACTATGATTTTCCTTCTTTACAGGTATATTTACTGTGATGATGACAGAGTAGATATTTCCGACAGTTTTCCTGTCCTGTATGCAGCTCAGAAATACAACTTGAAAGGCCTTGCTGAAAAGTGTACCCAGCGAATTAAGACCGCGATATCGACTAGCAAAGTATGCTGGGTGCTGATGCACGCTTGTACGTGGATGCAAGAGGAAATCAAACGACTCTGCCTTCAGTATATCATCCTCCATAGTTTTGCCGTGTTTGGGACAAAAGGATTCCTAGATTTAAATTTGCCTACCTTGATCGAAGTCGTGAAACACGACCGTGTCAATATGGAGGAAAAAGACATATTTGAAGCTGTGGTGAAGTGGGGTAGGCACAGATGCAGAACTGCATTGCTACCAACTACTTCCATTCGGGATTTCATTGGTAATGTGTTGCCATATATTCGATTTGCAAGAATGGAATTATCCTATTTCTCAGAAAAAGTCTCTCACATGGGTATTTTGACAGAATCAGAACTAGTGGAGCATTTTAAATTCTTAACCACAAGCAAAGCAGACCATCCAGACCCACCAAGGGATAGGAGGGTTGTCTTTCAAAGATTTTCTGGGGTGAAGAGTGGGAAAGGTTATCACCGCGGAAATGCTGACGCCATTTCTTTCATGTTATCGAAAAATGTCATGATGCATGCAGTGCTGGTGTATGGGAGCTGCCAATATAACGCCTCCTATAGAATCAAGATTAAGATTTTGAAAGATGGTGAACACCCAGTGTTTGAGAAAAACATTGAACTTGAAACAGATGGCTTCACCAAGACATATCCGATCGAGATTGAACCGCCATTACAAATGGAGAGAGAAACCTGCTTTACTGTTTTAATGGTAATGGAAGGCCCTGTTAGTTACTATGGAGATGGAGGGGTGATCCAAAAACAGCACGAGGGTATGACCATCACGTTCATCCCAAACGAAAAAGGACTAAACGGTACAAATATTAAATATGGACAGTTTAACGGGTTTGTATTTAAGAAAATTTAGGCTACATTAGAGTATTCAAAAAACAAATACCAATATCAATATACATTGTGTATGTAGTCCTCACGTTGTGGTCACCTTTATATTACATGAATTTTCTACACCTAGCTACATGTACATCAATTGATAACCTCATTTCGCCCCACCATACATCTACATATACATTAAGCTTTGCTGTGCTTTTTGGGAGAGATGACTACATACATGTAATAGGGAATTGAACCTGTCCATGAAATTTGAGACAAATCTCTTCAGTACTTTCAGAGAAGTAGCGGTAACAAGCTTCAATATACGAACATAATTCTGACAGATCTATAGTACTATTTCGTCCCCTGGAATTCACTTCCTGGATTCTGGAAGCAACACTTTGATGGACCATTTCTAAAGGTCACCAGAATGTGACCCCTTTAATGGGATTGATAAGGATCTGAATTTTTAATCAGATTCGGTTTAGCCTACTTATGTGAGAGTTTGTGATAGTGAGGTTTGCTTAATATGCAAGGATCGTAGATGAGGACTACATGTACATGTACATTCTTGATACTGCTTCGATTATCACATTTAGAATGAAACACACTTATCAAGCTTCTATGTAAAACACGAAAAGAGTTATCAAAAAGTACAGTCATAACTAAATGCTTAATACCATTCCAGATTACTTGATATTTCATTTTCCTTAAACGACAGTCTTAAGCCCTGATCAAAGGGGGAAAGTGCGTGTGTTTTTCTGCATTTATCATTTCATATTAATTATCTCATAATACATATAACATACACCAACATTGGATTACCTGGGCATCAATATTGCTATACTATATACTATGAGACTTATTTATTTTTGTTACAGATTTATTTTGTATTGTTGAAATTCTATAGTAAGACATACAACATTCACTAGTAATGAAACCTTTTCCGACTTATGTAGGAACTGGACATTGGTTTAAATATAACATTAGCAAGTGTCTTATGCTCTTACGTGTGTACATATATTTTTAAAGGTCGATTTATGAATTTGGAGACTTAAAATTATTTCACATTTAGCTTCAATTGGGCACCTATACTTATCACATGATCCAGTGAATTTCTTAATTTTGTATAGTTAATATAACTAGTACTAATGTAATATGGAAAAATGGTGTGATTTTCAGTGGATGCCTTATGACTCGATGTCAGTAAACGTTAAATGTATAACAAAATGGCGACATTTGCTGGATTTTTGCAACGTTGTTGTCTTAGATTTCCGTTGGTGTCGTGGTTGCAACAGAACCATGGTTATATCAAGACAACGAATATTATATTTAACACATGTACATCGTTATTATCGTTGTTCCATCGGCTAACCACGAGTATTTGTGTCTATGAAATGATTTGAAAACTGTAAACCTGGAAACAAACTACCCAGAAATAATTTGTGTTGTACAGTATTAATCAGTACAGTACATTACAATTTTAAAAATAAAAATGAATTTGATGTACACATAAATTTAGTATTTTAATGCTATTTAGTAAGGTTAATAATCTTCAGCAAGATTTTTAGCAGAAAAAAAAGGTTTACATGAAGTTTTCAAAGTAAATTTATGTTTTTGTATTACGGTGATATATTTTCCTGCAGGTTTGTCTGTGTACCTGGTGACATCACTTCTTTTTTTAATGCTGAGAGATATATTTTTATTCAATGTTGCCAACATTTGTACGCTTTACTACAGTTGGTATACCCTGTAATATATTGTTACTGTACACACAATCAGAATGGAGGATTATTAAAGGCCATCTATCTTTCCGAAACGGATTTTATTTTTTTAAATGAGAATTTAAACGAGATTGATAATTTTGTAGAGTCACAAGAGTTATAACTTACCGTTAATACAATACTTATCCTCACCTTTTGAACAATTTAACTAGAATACATAAAATATTTATTTTCCGCCGTCGTCCTAATTACCGCACGTTAGTTGCCTATCACTGCGCCAGACGGCAAAACAGCGAAATAAAATCTTCATTGTACATGTAATATAGAATAGGCAGGGAATCTTGTATTTCTTTGATGTTGTTACTGTACCTCATTTTGACCCTCGATATACACTTTCTTATGCTATTTTTGCTCTAAAGAAACTTTTAATTTTTGTTTCGGAAAGGTAGTTGGCCTTTACATTTTTCTTTTTATGTGAATTGTTGCATTCTGTGATCAGCTGGTGAACTGCTTTATTTTCACTTTTAGCTCACCTGGCCCGAAGGGCCGGTGAGCTTATGTCATGGCGCGGCGTCCGTCGTCCGTCCATCGTCCGTCCGTCAACATTTCCTTTAAATCGCTACTAGTCATAGAGTTCTGCATAGATTGTAACCAAATTTTGCCACAAACATCCTTGGGGGAAGGGGAACAGAACTTGTATAAATTTTGGCTCTGACTCCCCGGGGGCAGGAGGGGCGGGGCCCAATAGGGAAAATAAAGGTAAATCCTATAAAACGCTACTTGTCCTAGAGTTCTGCATGAATTGTAACCACATTTGGCCTCAATCATCCTTGGGGGAAGGGGAACAGAACTTGTGTAAATTTAGGCTCTGACCCCCTGGGGGCAAGAGGGGCGGGGCCCAATAGGGGAAATAGACGTAAATCCCATGAATCGCTACTTGTCCTACAGTTCTGCATGGATTGTAACCAAATTTGGCCACAAACATCCTTGGGGGAAGGGGAACAGAACTTGTATAAATTTTGGCTCTGACTCCCCCGGGGGCAGGACGGGCGGGGCCCAATAGGGGAAATAGAGGTAATCTTATAAATCGCTACTTATCCTAGAGTTCTGCATGGATTGTAACCAAATTTGACCAGAAACATCCTTGGGGGAAGGGGAACAGAACTTGTATAAATTTTGGCTCTGATCCCCTGGGGGCAAGAGGGATGGGGCCCAATAGGGGAAATAGAGGTAAATCCTATAAATTGCTACTTGTCCTAGAGTTCTGCATGGATTGTAACCAAATTTGGCTAGAAATGCATCCTTGGGCTAAGGAGAACAGAAAATTGTATAAATTTTGGCTCTGACCCCCTGGGGGCAGGAGGGGCGGGGCCCAATAGGGGAAATAGAGGTAAATCCGATAAATCGCTAATAGCCATATAGTTCTGCTTGGATTTTAACCAAATTTGGCCCAGAAATATCCTTGGGGTTAACAGAATTTGTATAAATTTTGGCTTTGACACCCTTGAGCAGAAAGAGTGGGGCCCAATAGGGGAATTAGAGGTAAATATTCAAATTCCTTCAGAAAAGAAACAATGAACTTGTATTCAGAACATTCCTAGGCATTACAAACCAGGTGAGCGATACAGGCCCTCTGGGCCTCTTGTTTAAGGAGTATGGCATGGCGATACTAGTTAGTAATACATGTTTGTGTAGTTGTCTAATTAGACTTTTGATGACCAGTGAATTTGGGTTTAAGATTTCAAATGAGTGATATTCATATTTTAATATTGATATTATTTAATAATTGTGTGCTATAAATTCAGTCTTGAGAAATGACTTATAATGATTAAAATATATATTTTGTATTAATATCTAAAATTTTTAAAGATTTATGCCTCGCTGCCGACGTATTATAAACAATATTTAATCATTTGGACTATAATTGATGCCTTATTGTACACACATCATATTATGTATATATGTCTAAACAATACACACAATGTGTAAGATAATTTGTTTTGTTTTGTTGTCTGTACAATCGGTTCATAATTCCATATAAGGCATATAGTGCCATGATTGTTTTCAGGATGCAATTAACTATTTTAAATACTTCAATAAGCTCAAATTTTTAAATAATGGTTAAAGTGTAAATTAAGTAACTTTTGCTACTGAGGGGAAATATACTAATTCGTCTGCTCCTGATTTTAAAGCTAAAAAGACCATTTGTCGGCAATGTAGCACCAGGGTTTATAAATAGTTTATTGTCATAGGAACAGGAACAAAATTGTGTAGTTAAATTTGTAGGGCATAGATTTGAAGTATAATTGATCAAAACCGCTTTTACAATGACATACATGTACACCAGAACTAGTAAGAGTAGATATACAAGACGCATGTCCACAAAGTTTGGAGTAAATTCGTAGACAACGACGGTCTTCTGTATCTTTCAAAGTATCATTGTGCATCATAGCAATCTTTATTTGTTAAGCGTGAATTATGTATGCCTAGGAATTACATGTACACGTAATTCACATGCTGCGAAGTAATTGATTGTGCTTTATTTTGTGAACACAAAATGAAATCGGAATAAATATACGAGATGAAGTATTTTGCTTCCCCAGGAACGTTTATATGCATATTTATCAACAGTAGAATTTTTAGATTTTAAGCTCACCTGGCCCAACATTTCCTTTAAATGGCTACTAGTCATAGAGTTCTGCATGGAATGTAACCAAATTTGGCCAGAAACATCCTTGGGAATAGAGTTTGTATGAATTTTGGCTCTCATCACCGGGGGCAGGAGGTTAGGGCCCAATAGGGGAAATAGAGATAAATCCTTTAAATTGCTACTAGTCCTAGATAAATTTTGGCTCTGACCCCCAGGGGTAGGAAGGGCGGGGCCAAATAGGGGAAATAGAGGTAAATCCTTTAAATCGATACTAGTCATAGAGTTCTGCATGGAATGTAACCAAATTTGGCCAGAAACATCCTTGGGAGAAGGGAATAGAGTTTGTATAAATTTTGGCTCTGACCCCCCGGGGGTAGGAAGGGCGGGGCCAAATAGGGGAAATAGAGGTAAATCCTTTAAATCGCTACTAGTCATAGAGTTCTGCATGGAATGTAACCAAATTTGGCCAGAAACATCCTTGGGGGAAGGGAATAGAGTTTGTATAAATTTTGGCTCTGACCCCACGGGGGTAGGAAGGGCGGGGCAAAATAGGGGAAATAGAGGTAAATCTTTTAAATCGCTACTAGTCATAGAGTTCTGCATGGAATGTAACCAAATTTGGCCAGAAACATCCTTGGGGGAAGGGGAATAGAGTTTGTATAAATTTTGGCTCTGATCCCCGGGGGCAGGAGGTGCGGGCCCAATAGGGGAAATAGAGATGAATCCTTTTAAACGCTACTAGTCATAAAATTATGCATGGAATGTAACCAAATTTGGCCAGAAACATCCTTGTGGGAAGGGGAACATAGTTTGAATAACTTTTGGCTCTGATCCCCGGGGGCAGGAGGTGCGGGCCCAATAGGGGAAATAGAGATGAATCCTTTTAAACGCTACTAGTCATAAAATTATGCATGGAATGTAACCACATTTGGCCAGAAACATCCTTGTGGGAAGGGGAACATAGTTTGAATAACTTTTGGCTCTGAACCGTTGGCGGTAAGGAGGTGCGGGCCTTATAGGGGAAATAGAGGTAAATCCTTTAAATCGCTAATTGTCGTAGAGTTAGTTTTGCATGGAATGTAACCAAATTTGGCCAGAAATATCCTTGGGGGAAGGGGAATAGAGTTGGTATAAATTTTGGCTCTACCCCCCCCCCCACCCCCACCCCGGGGGTGTAGGAGGGGCAGAGGGAAATAGAGAGTTTGTATAAGTTTTGGCTTGACCCCCAGGGGCAGGAGGGGCGGGGCCCAATAGGGAAAATAGAGGTAAATCTTATCAATCGCTACATGTACTGGTCTTAGTGTTCTGCATGAATTGTAACCAAATTTGGCCACACACATCCTTGGGGGCTCTGGTCCCTCGGGGGCTGGAGGAGCGGGGCCCAATATGTGAAATAGAGGGCATTCCTATAAATCGCTACTTGTCCTAGAGTTCTCTATGGATTGTAACCAAATTTGGCCACACACATCCTTGGGCGAAGTTGAACAGAACTTGTATAAATTTTGGCTCTGACCCTGAGGGGGCAGGAAGGGCGGGGCCCAATAGGGAAAATAGAGGTAAATCCTATAAATCGCTACGTGACCTAGAGTTCTGCTTAGAATCTGACCAAATTTGGCAACAAACATCCTTTGGGGAAGGGGGACAGAACTTGTATAAATGTTGGCTCTGACCTCTTGGGGGCAGGAGGCGCGGGGTCCAATAGGGGAATTAGAGGTAAATATTCAAATTCCTTCAGAATAGAAATAATGAACCTGTTTTCAGAACATTACTTGGCATTACAAACCAGATGAGCGATACAGGCCCGCTGGGCCTCTTGCTTTCTTTTCTGAATCAAAACCAGATAACTGAGATTAAAACATAGCAAGTCTTTGTGTAAATAAAGTACACTTTTATTTCTAATCAACCATTACAAATCCAATATAGACAATGGCAACATATAATTACCTTTGCCTGTGTTATATGATTTCAAGATTTTTTATTCACTCATGACATATGTACTTATGCAACAAGAGGTCAAACGGAACAAAAAGAATAATAACTAGATTTGATCGCGATCAGAACACGGGATTTCCACCTATGTATTGAAATAAGTAATGATAAGATCTTTTTAATATTTTTTTAATCTGAATTTTAATTTGACTCTACGGCCCGCCTCTAAGGCACCTTTTGATTTTCTATACAAAGATATTCTGAATAAACTTGTAGTACATGAAGCCTTTTACCAAACTACAGTTGTGTCATGGACGTGAGGATGGGTTGGGGAACTCGCTCTACTTGTCTTGATTCTTCACAACAAAAAAAACACATACGTTTGCTTTCAACTCCGCGTTCATTCTCCTTTCTTATGAAGATCTTCGACCAATGCGGAATAACTCGTACAATTAGAGGAACGATTATCTCCATTTGGCCACATAATGTAATCTCATCACATTCGTGCAACTACATGATACACAACATCCAACGTACAAAATAAAATCGCCGAAAGGACAATTGAAGTGTTATATGTGTCTGAGAACATGCTCTTTCACATCCAATCTTCTAATCATTTTTATCGGAAATCTCATACAAACGGTAAAATTTACGTTAAAAATTGAACGAAATGACATATTCGGAGGGCTATAGTTTCGCCATTTTCAAATTGACGACTTTGAAATTAAAACCTTGTACAGATAATAGGACAATGTCTATATTCACAAAAAATCAACACCCTACATTAAATGATAAAAGCCTACGAACTCACAAATTACGGAAAAAAATAAAGAAATGAAACAAATTGCCATATTTGGAGAGCTATATTTCCGCCATTTTTCTATATACATGTAACCCCTTGAAATTCATAAGTTTTCAAGACAAAGTTTATACAACATAGATATGAAAAATCAAGACTGTACATACAGGTTTAAAGGCACTGAAACGTCTCGTGCAAGGACAAATAAAAACTAAAATTTCGATTTTTGATGTCCCATACTCCGCCATTTTGAATCATATGACCTTGAAATTGGTCATTTTATGTGCCTAAGGGTATGCTTTGTCATATGCACCCTTCAAAACTTTTCTATGACAAATTTCGTTTTTGACCTTAGCTTGACCCCGTCGAAACTCTTGACCTTGACATAATCTCTGATATCATGGCATTGGAAAAGCACGCGCAATGTCAGGATCTGTCTGAATAGCTAAACGTGGACGATGTACAGCGTAAAGTGATGAAGTTATGCGCGTTTAAAGTTCGTTCAAAAAAAAGTAGTTTTTTACGTTTGTGACCTTGACCTTGAAAGTTATCGTACAAAATCGAACGTACGTTTCAAGCACTCATGCACGTACATAACGTGTCCAAATTTGCGAGTCGTACCTTCTTCCGTTTGTGAGAAAAAGTGTTAAGAAGGTTTGTGGAAATAATAATAATAATAATAACTAGATTTGATCGCGATCAAAACACGGGATTTCCATCCAGCAAATAATCATGTTATCGATCAGATGATCGTTTTGATAATTTTCTCTTTGCATAAAATCGAACAATCTGTAATGAGCGAACAAACGGTCGAAAGAACAAACAAACGCACACCTGAGTGAAAGAAAGAAAACAAAAACTATCGAACGAAAATAACAAACGAACAAAAAAGAAAGAAAGAACGAATATAATGATTACATACACAATGTATCAGGTTGAACACGGGTATCAACGTCCTTCATTCCATCCGTCTTTTTTATCGGACTGTGCACACATCCGGTTACAGACAGGACACACTGCATATGCCACGAACATACTTCCAGATATGATTTTATTAACTCAGACAAACAAACACACGAACACATGAATTAATGGACAGACAGATGGAAGGACACACACGATACGGTGATCACAATTTGCACACATGAACGAACAAACAGCGCTGAAAAAGTTAAAAGTCATAACG
>SAYR01042817.1:399052-454255 GCA_004382745.1 Argopecten irradians irradians | reverse complement strand
AACTTTTTCCTACCTACATTATATACCTTCCCTAATTTTTAGAAGAGGTGTAATCATAATCACACAACTTTTTTAGGCCTAAGTCATTTATTTATTATTGCATTCCCAAAAAAATATTACTGGATACTATCGAGTCAACGGTATAAAATTCTATCCACTTGATCCGTCGGATGAAATTATAAAAAATCAGTATTTCATTTACCATTAGATTTAATATGTGTGCCTCATACATTTGTATCACTTCAACACTAAAGCGGTGATTATTTAGTAGTACGTATATGTCTTCTTCATAGTGGGCACTTCGCTATATTACTACACGTATCTTTATTAATATCTTTGGTATTCCAGGGATTACTTTTACTGTCGTTATACTGTAGAACTATCCCTGTAATACAGTATGTCATAGTGAAACTGGAGGCATTTCATAAGAAAAGAAAATAACCAGTCACAAGCATGTGCAAAGTGAAGACTTTTTACAATGCACTGTTATTTGATTCCTTTGATGTGTATCAACATCAAAATAAACAAACTACTGTACCTTTGTCTTTTGTTATCTTCAGTGTTATAATGTTATGAAATAGTAAAGTGGCGGATATAACAGCAGTGGTAGTAAACCCTGGGGTATCGGGGATGTCCTATTACCCGTTCCTATGAAGTAGATTATTTATCATTGTTTGTTATATACAAACAGATCTAGAATACAACCATATCATCGTTATATGACAAGGGTCAAAACTGATAACAGGAAAACTGTATACATTATTGTCTTTCTCACAGAGTTCTTAGACACATAAGAGAAAATGGCTACCGGAAGTAACGAGCATGCTGATTGGAGGAATGGTAAAACTCTGGTCCAGTGTAACCGCTACATTCTGGAACAGGAAGTTGCCTGTGATATCCACTTCATTGTCGGGCCATCAGATAACCAGCGCAGAATTGGGGCTCACAAAAGCATACTTATGGCTAGAAGCGATGTTTTCTTCACCATGTTTGAAGGACTTATGGCAGAATCAAGTAGCTTGATAACAGTTCCCGATGTCGATCCATTGACCTTCAAGAAAATGTTGCTGTACGTATTTGCATATTCGGTAAAGTCAAGCAATACTTACCTGCAGCGTTCGAAATTAACGCCTGTCCGGTGACAGACAACTTTAAAGAAGGGCAGACAATTTTTTGTCACGTAACTCAAGCTGGTCCTTTGAACGACAACTTTTTGGTTCAGATAGAGGCTATACAAAACAAAAAAAGGCAGTAGAAATCTTAGAAGGTTAAAAATAAAACTGTACAAAACAAATTTTCAGTTTTAGTCAACTTTATTGATAGCGCACGATATTAAAACAGATACGTAGATATTTTTGCTAGTAAACTGTTACTTTGCTATAAACTACAAGGGTGAATTATAACTTTGTATGGTGTCTAGGACCAGTAACTTTCAGTCAAGACCAATAACTGTTTAGGGTCAGCCGGTCCTTAGGACCAGCTGGATAAAAAATCCTTAAGGGAGAACATTACTTTGTTCCATAATCCATAATGAGGGCTTTTGTGTTTCTAGTTTACAAATTATGTAGAAGTTTGTGATCGTCCGTATTACTTAATTTTACTTGTTCTCTTTGCATCATTAAAACTTGATAAATCATCTAAATTTGTCCATAACGTTAACGGGACATTATAATATCTATTACTAGAAGCACGTCACTAACACTAATAGGACTATCAACATGTATACAATATATAGTAAATCTATACCTATCTGATCATGATGTTGACATTACCTTTATCTCAATCCACAGATACATATACTGCGATGATACCGGGATGGATTTAAGTGAAGCATTTTCTCTTTGGTATGCAGCTCAGAAGTACAACCTCCAGGGTCTAGTTACACGCTGTGACCAGCGTATGAGGGCCGGGATCTCCGTGGAAAATGTCTGTTTTGTTCTAATGAACATGGTTCTGTTTAATGCCCAGGAGACTAAACAGCTTTGTCTTGAGTACATATACCTTCATGGTTCTAATGTTTTCTTAACCGACGGATTTCTGGATCTCTCGGAAGAGTGTCTGATTGAAATACTTCAAAACCACAAAGTTAATTGTTCGGAGGAGAAGATATTTGAGGCAGTCGAAAAATGGACAAAAGAAAAATTGAGGAGACAAAATCTTGAAGATAATGCAATAAACAGCCGTAGAATCATCAACAATATTTTGCCACACATTCGCTTTGCAAGAATGAAACCAGATTATTTCACAGATAAAGTTTCACATAAAGGTATACTGACGGATTCGGAGCTGGTGACACATTTTCGGTTTTTGACATCCAACAAAGCTGATCTTCCAGAACCACACAGGGAACAGAGACTTGTGTTTGACAGATTTCAAAGCGTCATGAGTGGCAAAGGATACCTGCGTGGAAACTCTGACGCTATCTCCTTCATCCTGTCAGAAGATGCTAAGCTACACCAGGTCCTTGTCTACGGAAGCTGTAAGAATGAAGCCTTGTACAGAATAAAACTGAACGCTTTAGAAGATGGCCATACTGTTCTGCCAGAGAAATGCTATGATTTACGCACTAATGGTGCCTCTAAGACCTACCCTCTAGACATTATACCCCCGGTATTGGTGAAAGCTGATGTTTGTTATACACTGTCAATGACAATGCAGGGGCCTGCAAGTTACTTTGGACAACAAGGACAGTCTACAATTACTAAGGATGGGGTTACCATAACTTTTATCAGTAATCCAGAAGGACTGAATGGTACAAACGTCAAACAGGGACAATTTAGTAGTCTAGTCTTTGAGAAAATGTAGTCGCATTTACCTGATGAAACTAAACACGAGATTTATACAAATTATATGCCTTTATATTACTCTTTCGACTGTCATAATGTGAAAAGATTTTATTGAATATTGTTGCGGAGTTCATTTACAATATACCACTGTATAACTGTTCATTGCAATTAAATCAAATATAAACTTAATGAATATATTCATGTATGTTTTACATTCGCACATGTATTGGAAATTACATTAAAAAATTGGCATCGCAAGTAAAATAACATCCCAGTTATAATGAGTAGATTATATATGCAGTTATGTGTGGAAACAAATCATGCCCAAATTGTGATGACATTGATACCATGTCGTTCCGTTGCTATATACGTCGCACAATTAACGTAAATACAGTTATCGGCCTTGATTTCTGCATTCGTATAGAATTATAAGTGTTTCGATGGGTTTAAACAATAATCTTAAAGGGACAATTCAGTCTAAGAGAACATTAAAGTTTGTACATATATAGGAAAAAACCCTGTTCTAATGGAAATTAGATTAGTCGGTTTTACTGTGATATGCCTGAAAAGCCCATGGTGGTGAAATGCGTGTGAAATGTTCAAACTCGCTCGCTGTCCGTCATAACACATTGTGGTTGAACAACGTGTATGCCGAACCCTGTCCCATGCTCGTAGAGTAATGCTACTTTTGTCTAGAACTGCTCAAATCGCTCTGACAGTAGTGTGTTAACCTTATTATGTGAATTGTCTTGCCTAATAATCATTTTATGAACTCATCAGTGGTTATATAGTTCATTTGTTTAACGTGCGTGACTTTTGCTTGGGTATGGGTACAGCGTACATATTGTACCTGCTTGAATTAATTGTATTGATCAACGATTTGTAATTACAACGGTATAAATAAAAATAATAAACAATGACGGAATTTGTCAATATCTAATGTTATATGTTTCATAAGAAATGTAGAACAATAAATTTATGCCATATTTTGTTTCGTGGTTATGTAAAAGAATTAGTCTGAGTGAATTGCCCCTTTAATGAAGGAAATGCTGGAATTTGAGAATTTCAAGAAGACAAATTGTTAAGGTTTTGGTGAATGTTGTGGAATGCTATTATCCATAACAACTGACGTCGATATCTATATAAGATAATGAGTGGCGTACATATGTAGGAAGATGAAACGTTATGGGGGGCAAAGGTCCCTAATATTTTGTAGCAACCCCCCCTCCTGCGCTCTCCCCATCCACAGGAGATACTTTGTATACTTTATATATATATTTTTTTTTTTCATATATCATTACATATAATCCTTGTAAAATCTATAGACAGTGACATCGCTAACAGAGTAAATTATTTAATACCCAAAGTGTTACTATTAAGAATGACTGAGATGTGTTGTACACATGCTATCGCCGAAGGCGCGAGATTTTGTTGTTTGGGGCGGGGGGGGGGTCTCCTCTTGGAATTTTTTTTACGATTTAGAATGGGGGGAGACGAGTTTTACGATGTATTTTGAAGAATTCACGAGCGCAGAAGGCGCGATATTTTCGTATTTGGGGGGAGCGGGGGTCTCCCCCAGGATTTTTTTTACGATTTAGAATGGCTGTAATGAGTTTTACTATGTACATGTACATGTATATTTATGAATTTACGAACGTCGAAGGCGCGGAATTTTTGTATCTGGGGGTGCGGGGGTATCCCCGGGGAAAACTTTTACGATTTAGAATAGCTGAGATGAATTTTACGATGTATTTTGATGAATTTGCGAGCGCAGAAGGCGCAAGATTTTTGTTGTTTGGGGTCCGGAAGTCTTCCCTGGGAAACAATATTACGATTTAGAATGACTGAGATAAGTTTTACGATGTATTTACAATGATTTTAAAATGGGGGGAGACGAGTTTTACGATGTATTTTGAAGAATTCACGAGCGCAGAAGGCGCGATATTTTCGTATTTGGGGGGAGCGGGGGTCTCCCCCAGGATTTTTTTTTACGATTTAGAATGGCTGTAATGAGTTTTACTATGTACATGTATATTTATGAATTTACGAACGTCGAAGGCGCGGAATTTTTGTATCTGGGGGTGTGGGGGTATCCCCGGGGAAAACTTTTACGATTTAGAATAGCTGAGATGAATTTTACGATGTATTTTGATGAATTTGCGAGTCATGGAACTAATAAAAAAATACTTGTTTCCGTGCATACAACAACCTTGGTTACCACTATTAATATTATCTTTCCATTTGATACACCGTACTATAATTTGATAAACCGGAAGTGACGAAAATTTGAATAGGAATTAACCTACATTTGTAGATTATACAGCGATGCTATGGGTCAGCTCTTAAATGTGTGATTATTCCGCGGATTAATGTTATGTCATACCTATTCTTATACCAGGATGTGTTCATGGATAACTACTGATTCACGCTATACATGTTTTTTGACATTCTGGTAAGTTTTTCACTTGGTAATTAAGCGTCAAAGTTCCGCTCTACTTCGAGGGCGGAACTTGCGAAGACTCTTATAGGGTTCGGGCATTAGATCTCGATATTGCACATCAGAAGTTTCTCAATATCGAGATCTAATATTATTGGATTAACGATGTACATGTATGTTAATAGATCTCGATATTGAGAAACTTCTGATGTGCATTACGACGTAATGATCAAAAGTGTCTCGTCGTGCTTTATCTCTAACATTGTTGGAATAGTATATGTTAACGGCGTTAACGTTTCTAAAGGTAGTATCTGATCTCCGTCAGTAGCGGATTTCTCTTTTGCATATTAGTTATTTTTCCTTATACCTCAAGATCTGCCATTATCCTGTTTGTTTGAATGAGTGTAGCATTTTTATCGAAATGATCCGATACTGTTTGAACAACTGATGTATACATGTACATGTATATACATTGATGGTAAGGAGACATCGAATTTGAAATGAAGAGTTTTACGTGCTGTCACGTTATCGTTTCATTGACAAATCTCCTGTTTTAAGTAGAAACACATACACATACATTATACATGTATAGGCTTCTATGTTTCTTATTTAACCAGATCAACGAAATATCTAAGTTGTTAAGGAATCGTTTATTGTACATGCAAGGACGAATAAGTTACACTCATTTAAAGAGCAACATCAGCTACAATTGTATTCTAATACTGGACATTGTTTTGAGTTGAAATAGTGCAGCACGATTCATTGAATGAAACAAAATATAATACACAATAAAATGGCTTAATTCGATTTTTAAAGGAAAACAAGTTGTTATCTAACAGTAAGGCCTACATGTAGGAAAAAAGTTGTGTGTTTTCGGTTTCCCGACCGACCCTATTTTTTTTTATTTTTTTTTCTTTTTTTTTTTTTTCGCACGCCCGTATAAGAATATCCATGCATATCTGCATCAATCTTCATATATTTTACACCAAGGAAAATATGTAATATCACGCTTTACATAAAATCCAAATTCTTCAAGCGATTGTCGCTTCGTAAGTTGTCCAAACGACAGTGCTTCGCCATTTTGACAACAGCTGTCAGGCACGCGATTTTGTCAGGTGTTCCTTACGTCATTACAAATTTGCCGCTTATATCATTGAGAAATGCAAATCATCTATTGGGAAGACTCCCTGTGTAAATCCTTATTCAAAATGGAGGTTAATTTCATGATTTGCAATTTGGCGAAGCGATACTCAAAATCTGGCTATTTTGTGTTATGATAAATGAAGTGGACAGACTGTATAGTATTGGTGACTTTCTGGGAATCTCGATGTGATTTTTTTTCTTACGAGTTTTTGTAAGTGTTCTTCTGGCAGTTTCTTTGTAACTCATCAGCCTATTAACATTTTTAGACGATTTAGGGGTCTAGACCAAAAATCGGTAAAGTTATTATTCTACATGCCTGTACTACACATGTACATTGGCGATTATTTTAAAAAAATTTACAACTCTTTACAGATTTGGTATACCTCATAACCTATATGTACCAATTTTCACTTAAATTTGACGAAATTTTATATTGTCAAAGTTCCAATCTATCATACATGTATATAACCGCCCATTTTGTTACTGTGACAGTGTTTCATACTTCATAACCTCTATAATTGCAGCCAATCAGAAACATTCGTTTTGTTATCACGACAAACAATATTTTGGAAGGGTTTCCAATATATCCAGCATCCCAAGTATTCACTTTACACTAATATCCACTTAAATCGAACACTGAAAAATCACACTGGAAATACATATCTACGTATATCAACAAAGAGACATATCCCGTACCTGCACTCGCTATGTTCCAGTTGTCAATATTATGTTACAATTTAATATTTGATAAGCTTCGGTGAATTCCGGAAAAGAACTACATCGCTCGTTTCTAAGATTATAATTTATATGAATTAAAACGTTCTTGTGACCGTGTATAGAGATCGAGTAGCGCTTGAAAGCTACTTTCGGTTTGTTCGTTCGGCTGCGTTGGTTAAATTTGGTTTTCCGATTATCTACGCAGTCATTCTTTCACATAGATGTATCACCAAGACTGAATGCTATCCGTTGGTAAGAAGTTTTATATATTATCTTAATATCGAATGGAAAATGAGCTTATTCTTGTCTATCTCTATGTACATACAGTTCATACGATGTACTACTCCAACAATGTTAGAGGTATAGCACGACGAGACACTTTTGATCATTACGTCGTGTCTAACAATGTTAGAGGTATAGCACGACGAGACACTTTTGATCATTACGTCGTGTCTAACAATGTTAGAGGTATAGAACGACGAGACACTTTTGATCATTACGTCGTGTCTAACCTCTAACAATCGAGGCAGGATTCACACGGCGCAGAAATAGGCTCGATATAAATTCAAAATTTCAAGTTGTGTTTACACTAACCTTTTATATCTTGAAAGAATTATCCCAAATCATGTTAAATCAAAAATTCAAAATGTCACTATTGCACTGTTATACCGAATTTAGACATTTCTATACCCCCACCACTATTTGTAAGTCTACCCGGTCGCCATTTTTACTCGGTTGTTACAAATTACGGAATGGTGATGGAAAGTAAAAGTATCATTATCTATGAAATATTTTGCAGTATTTCGACTAAAATGCATCAATTCATTTAAAAATTTACAGAATCATACATGTATCGTGATGCACATTAAATTAATACATACATGTACATGTCCGGGGTTATTTAATACCTATTTACAACCAGAAACATTAAGGTACAATGTTTGACAACACAGTCAATTTAAATATGTATGAACATTTCTTTGCTAAAATAAGAAACAGATTGCTAATGCAACACTATGATCTCTTTAGTCAGTATAAGTAAATGGTTACTAAAGTTTGTTCTGGTGAGTTACACATGAGTTTTCACATTAAGAGGTACTCTGTAGAATGAGAGGGAGTATTACTTCAGTAGATAATTTGAAGAAATCTACTTGTCTTCTTTCATTTTGAAACATTAAATATTATATTCATGTACCATGTTATCTAGAATGTAAATGTAACATGTAAATATACATGAATCCTTATTTTGGATTTACTTGGGACATATATGATGAACCTTTCAAATGTTTTAAAGAAGAGAAATCAGTCTTCTTGGTTGTCTATTTGATGATACAATTCAAATGTTTCTTGTGAGGCAGCAATGAAAAAAGAAAACCACAATTATACAAATTGGAGAGGATAAAGCTTTTTCTTGACAGCCATAGGCCAATGTCTAATATCTATGAGTCAATAACATTTATTGAATTTGAAATACTGATTGGATTTAATTTGAGATTAAATATTTCAATTTTTTTATTAACAAACAAATAATATAACTGTATATTCAGTTTTCTCCATAGTAAATCTGTAAAACAACATAAGGCAAAATTACATGTAATGATCCAATCCCTTCCTTTTTGGATTTCGATAAGAAAAGCAATAGAGTTGATCAAAGCTTTAAATGGCTAACATTGAAAAAACAGTCATTCTAGTTACATTCAAGCGCTTTTCATTTATTTAATATTTTGTGCAAGTTCATACTCTCTATTTCAAAGATTTTAAAGATTTTAACAGAGATTAAGAATAAGATGTCAGAACTTTGACTTTTGATATCATTTGGGCAGCTGTTTGATAAACTTAGTTACCAACTAAATCTTAAGATTGCAAAGCAGTCATCCTATAAACAAATTTATTTGTGAATAACATATTTATTAAATGAGGTAAAAAAGAAGAATTATAACTATATTATTATAACAGTGCAATAAAACAAGAAATAACTCCAGACTTTTTTGTATAACACGATGTTTACATGTAATACTTTACATTAAATCCAGATCTTCACCTGTATTAGGTTGAATGTCTCGTTATTCACATCTAGAAACACAAATGCACATCATCACTATTCTTTTTATTGTAATAAAATGATTTGTGTGTTTTTGGATGGCCGGTCCAGATCAGTGAACCTTAACTGAGGTGGTAGAGTGTATTCAGTTCAGCCCTCTACTAGCCATGTATTCATTTCCCTTCTAACTACAGAACAATGACAATTCATAAACATGGGAGACTGACATCCTTGATACTACCAGAGGTTATTTTCACAACTGTCATATTCCACTAGAAACTGTTGAACACGTTAAAAGCTGAATGGAAAATTATGACAAGAAATTTTAAATGAATATTTTCATTAATCTCAAAATATATTTTTGCATCTAGAGAATAATCAGAATATTGAAGAAACTCTTGTGTTTGCAGGTCAGACTGTGTAGATGCTTTGTTCCTGCAGTGCTGCACTCTGCAAAATTGAAAACTTTGAGCAAATAAATATATTAGAATATGTGTGTTAAAATCTATTTTTAAAATTATTTATTATCTGCAAGAATGAGAATAAAGTTATGGCAGTAATTTTACCATTATAAAAACTGAATAAAACCCCACATCAATGTTGCATGTTCAATGTTGCCTCTCAAAGCATGTGGTGCCTTCATAGAAATCTGTTATTAGTCTATCTTAAATTATCTTAATTATGAAATATATTTTGTACCACACATATTTTAATCTAAGTTTACAAAATTAATGATCTGCAGAGTTGTATCCTCAAATACTCCAGGGGTTAACTATCTACTGACATTATATCCACCCTTGGGCTATGGCATAGCAAAAATGAAGGCAACAGAAGACACAGGTAATTTGATCCTTTGTTGATCTTGTACATCAAATAATCTAATAATGGTAACACTCTGTGTTGACTGTGGCTTTGAAGTTGGACATCCTCACTCTCTGAAATCTAAAAGGATTTCTCTGCAGACCCTGTGATTGGCAAGTTTATTTTATTTCTGAATGCCCCTGTTTATAATGGGATAGTTCAGGGGTGGATAGGATGTCTGTGTCTTAAACCCTGGAGTATCGAGGGGTGGCAGGGTGTAACTTTCAATAATACCTTTAACAGATGCATATACATTTGTATAGAAACTGTCCATATTATTCTTTTGAAAGAAACCCTGAACATTGCATTTCTGTTTAAAGACTGTTCAGGTTATTACTGTATACAATCTGATGCAAGGGAACTACATAAAGACAATATTATCACGATACTATCAAGTGTCATGGACACTGTTCCATTTCTTGGTAGGAAAGACATAGGAGCTGGATATCCCGGGACATTTCGACGTGACTCAAATGAAGGGAATACTGGCTACATGTAGCTGATAAAGTTTGGAATACAAATAAAACAACAAAGTGCTGTCATAACTTGTATTTTTCACTTTAAATACTACATTTTAAATAAAAATACTCTGAATTTACATGTATGTAGTGTTCTACAATGCATTTGTAAAATTTCTCCTGTCTATAGTTATGATGTCCTATCTTTTAATCCTACTCATTTCCTCAATAATGCATGTTGTCTTTTGATTTAAGACTGCTATGCAGCTTCCAAAGTTTTCATGATTAGTCTTCCTGTAATTAAAATAAGTCATAGATGATATAATTGTTACACGCTTTGACTACAGGTAATATGTCATTTATGTGACATGACATAGATCATTTGTAAATTATCAATAGTCAATGATCTTTCTCAGTTATGAGTATACATGTAAAGTGATCAATTTGATTGTATTGATAAACTGGACTTGAACAATCTACACAAAAATATTAAACTTTAAAAAAGCTTTGACTTGTCTTATACCTCACTTGAGGTCTTTAAGTGTTTAGTGTCATGTAATATATCTAAAAATATTTCTGTCACAATTAATCATATTTTTTAATTTTTAAAATAATTACTATGACTCAACATGTGTAGTATATATTGGATACTTTTCATTACTGCTATAGTAGAAAAAGTTTGGAATTAAGCACTGGTCAAAGTATTATTGGAGCGCTTCGGCAGTAATCTTATATTTACCTGGATTTTTATGTAATTTGTTTTGAACCTAAACTGATCATCAGTATGATTTCTATAGTATAGTTAATGTATTAATAATATTGAGCTGTATGCGTTTATATCATGTGAAGTATATCATGATTGCCTACATCATAGATTTACTTCTCATTTGATTCATGATTCTTCAGTCATCTTGTGAAACAGCAAACTTTTTCCTTTTATCTGGTTTATTCGAAAAACGTCTATGCTTGACGTCTCCGCCATGTTAGCACTAAATACATACTTGGTACTACATGTATATCAGTACAGGTACTTACTCATGTATCATTAATATATTACGTTTCTTCGTCACTAGGGTTCTGTATAGCATTCTTCGATGGCTACTTACTCTCAATCCTTTCAAGTCCTCAAAAGCTGAACATGTTGCTGACAAAGGGTTAATGTACGTTATTCGATGAACCAACAGACAAACAAATGCATGCCTGCAGCGCATTTCAGCTGTATGTACATTGACCTGTTGAACGTGCGATTGTTTACACATTGCTTGACATACTAAGTTTTTTCTTCCTCGTGACGTCACATCCGGTTATCCCCCAAATCAGCGTGAGCGGCCGATTCCCTGATTAGCAGTTGATACACAGGTAAAAATCGAGCACTTCGGAGGGCGGTATCTCGGTACTGAAGCGGCCGATTTTGATGCGGTTTTCAACATTCTTGTCAGGGGATCAAACAGAATAACATATCTCAATATCATTTTCCATTCCGTGTACACTTTAACTATCAAAATCCAAGATGGCGGCCTGTCGGCCATCTTGTTAATCAATCGGTCTCAAAATGCAATATGCACAACTAGACCCCTAGGGGCATCTGCACATGCAATTTGAGACAGATCCCTTGAGTACTTTCTGAGAAATAGCTGTAACAAAGTTCAATTGTCAAAATCCAAGATGGCGGCTTGTCGGCCATCTTGTTTCCTGATCGGTACCAAAATGCAATATGCATAACCAGAGACCTAGGGGAACCTGCACATGAAATTTGAGACAGATCCCTTCAGTACTTTCTGAGAAATAGCGGTAACAAACTTCAGTTGTTAAAATCCAAGATGGCTGCCTGTCGGCCATCTTGTTAACCGATTGGTCCCAAAATGCAATATGCACAACTAGCCCCCTAGGGAAACTTACATGTGAAATTTGAGAAAGATCCCTTCAGTACATTCTGAAAAATTGCGGTAACAAACTTTAACTATCAAAATCCAAGATGGCTGCCTGTCGGCCATCTTGTTAACCGATTGGTCCCAAAATGCAATATGCACAACTAGGCCCCTAGGGGAACTCACATGTGAAGTTTGAGAAAGATCCCTTCAGTACATTCTGAGAAATAGCGGTAAAAATTTTTAACTATCAAAATCCAAGATGGCTGCCTGGCGGCCATTTTGTTGACCGATTGGTCCCAAAATACAATATGCACAACTAGGGCCCTAAGGGAACCTACATATGAAATTTGAGAAACATCCCTTCAGTACTTTCTGAAAAATAGCGGTAACAAGAATTGTTAACGGACGGAACGACGGAAGGACGGGCGGAAGGACGGACGGACGGAAGGACGGACCACGGACCACGGACAAAAAGCGATTTGAATAGCCCACCATCTGTTGATGGTGGGCTAAAAAGTATCTCGTCGTGTTTACCTCTAACATTGTTGGAGTAGTCTGTCTGCAGCCATAAGTTAGGTAATCGTTTACAATGCGCATTCTAGCACATGACAAGCTGATAAAATGGCATCAATACTTACCTAAATGTCCGAATCCTACCACGCCCACGCGCATTTCTCCTGAATCTTCGTGAAATTAAGATTTAATCCCTATATATGTGTTATTTTGTTGAAAAAAGTTTCACGAACATTAAACACCGGAAAAAGTTTATGGGTTTCTAAGCAAAGGTTAAGCTATACAACTGTTTCCGGATCTAATAAAATATTATCTATTTTATTCATTGTGGGGAGCGTATGTTACATATTCACGATACTATGCTTGATATTATTTTCTATTTATTCTTGAATCATATCTAGATTAAAGTGCTATTTTTTAATATTGAAAACACGTGTTTTGTAAAATTTTGGAGGTGTGACTATATTGACCAATGGAAATCTTCGTATCATCGGGGTCACGGGTCAAACATAATCCCAAGCTCTTTCATTCATTACTTTACGGATATGGCGGTGTTAAGAAGCTTGTGTAATAGGAATGTTTTCCCTGTTTATAGACAATTTTATCCGATATCCGTGCTGAAGAGTCAGTATCATGCTTCGAATTCCAACTCGACTTCATCGGCGACGTCGATATCATCTCAGGATAATTTAAACGAAGAATCTAGACTTGACAACGATGGCCATCCCGTGCTTGATTTGTCCTTCAGCTGTGGAAAGGAAGCGTATCGTAGTAAGACCACGGCAGAGCTTGTTCGGGCTCTCTTCGTCTTCAATATGTGCTCTATACCGGCACTGGTCACTCACAACAATAAGGTAGATTTTAGAAAAAAAAATGTTATAAGTAGTCTGGATGACGGACCACTTTCTATATTCACTGCATGCTATGTATACATGTATATGTACAAAAATGTAGCAAGTTGTATATGGCCTAGCCTAACTTAATTGAATTATTAATCTGTACATGTTATACCGTTGATGTACTTGTATGCAGGCACGCGTACATGTAGGTTCTGGGCTTGCTATCAGAACATGAAGCCTTTGATTTGTTATGGTAAGCATATTAATTATTAGCATATTACAAGTATATCCTGTACATGTATACCCTACATTATGTACAGTGTACATTAATTAATGTAAATGTACATGCTCGCCTGTCTGCACAGTGTACTACTAGTTAGGTCATCTGTCTGTAAAGATCACATGTCTATCAGCTGCCTATAGATGTCACCTTTGACTGTCTATAATGGTCACCTGTCTATAAAGGTCACCTGTTTCATGGGCACCTGTCTATAGAGGTCACCGCCGCCTTATACATGTACAATTTATATACATTTATGATCATGTACATGAAAATGAAAAAGAATGCATCATATAAATTTACAATGATAATATGTACATATCTTTTTTGGTACCCATAAATGAAAAAGGCATCATCAAATATTATATATATAAGCCCATTCATACAGTAATTAGTGACGTCACAATGGCCAGTTAAGCTCCGCCCACTGGTGGTCTAACTTTGGTGGTTTGGCTTTGTTATACTATACAGTGGAATTTTTAACTAATGATTTCTTCCTTATTTTCGGACCGATCCTTAAATGTCATACACCAAAATGGAGATGGGATTATTCGCTTCCCAATGATGTCTTCCAATTTTCGCTAACATTTCTGTGTCGGTAGTAATCAACTTACCTGTATTTTTCTCACTATACATGTACATGTATATGTCTCTACTAAACCCAAGTCAATTTAGACAATCAGTGGGCGTGGCCTAATCTTTTGTTCTGACCAGTGTGACGTCAGCCTTAATGGCCTTATACAAACACAAAATGTACTTTAATGATATATCTGATATTAAAAAAATATTGCTAAAAGATATACATACACATATCAACATCTGTATATGCATACACATATCAACATCTGTATCAATCTTATATATCTCAATACTGGAGATTTATGATACGATTGTTTCAAAACAATGATAATTGTGACGTTATATCTTGATGAAATTGGTGGATCAGATCTTGTACAATGTAAACTTTGCTGTTTTGATAATTTGGTATCTTGAAACTCTGTATTGGATGTTATATATATGTATATGTTAGATTTAATATTGTTTCTTTGGCTTATTTTGATTATGAACATGTACACCAAAAGTCACTAATGGTGAATAACAGTGAATATTTACTTTTGTAATTGTACATATATATAAACACATACAATGAATATACATGTTTATCTAGACTGATACATGCATACAACATGTATATAGAGTTGTGCTTATTATTAAGTTGCTGAAATGGAGCCGTCGTATCCTTGGTGGGCCTTTATTCCGAAAAATGATGAAGGCAACATTTTATGGACATTTTGTGGCCGGAGAGGATCAAGTGGCCATTAGACCGCTGGTCAGTAGGAATAAGCAGTTTGGAGTGAAGTCAATCCTCGACTACAGTGTGGAGGAAGATTTGTCAACGGAACAAGCTGAAGAGGCCGAGATGAAGTATGGCAATCACTTTGACTACATTGTATATGACTCAAATTAACTGCTCAAATCTATTTTTTTAATGGATGAAAAATGTATATAAATAATTAAACATAAGGCTCCCTTTAAAGTTTAAGGGTTTCCTACTTAATCATGACCATATGGTACCTATGTAACGACTACCTGTCTATTAAGATCACCTGCAATGTATCTGTAGCTACACCCTTCAATAAAGATCACCTAAATGCAGTCATATAATTTGCACCTATAAACAGCCACTTGCCTGGCCACCTGTCTATAAAGGTCAACTGTCTAATAAAGAAGTAAAGATCACACAAGTTTGTCTTTACACTATACAGCTACCTGTCAAAAAAACCATATATCTGTATCTGTACTAACTATGTACACAGGTCCCCAGTACAGTTGCATCTGTCTATAAAGGTCACCTGTATATAGAGGTCACCAGTCTATAAAGGTCACCTGTATATGTATCTAGAGGTCACCTACCTGTCATGGTCACCTGTATATAGAGGTCACCAGTCTATAAAGGTCACCTGTACATGTACATAGAGGTCACCTGCCTGTCATGGTCACCTGTATATAGAGGTCACCAGTCTATAAAGGTCACCTGTACATGTATATAGAGGTCACCTGTCTGTCATGGTCTCCTGTATATAGAGGTCACCTATCTATAAAGGTCACCTGTACATGTGTATAGAGGTCATCTGTCTGTCATGGTCACCTGTTTATAGAGGTCACCTATCTATAAAGGTCACCTGTACATGTATATAGAGGTCACCTGTCTGTCATGGTCTCCTGTCTATGGAGGTCACCAGTCTATAAAGGTCACCTGTACATGTATATAGAGGTCGCCTGTCTGTCATGGCCACCTGTCTATAGAGGTCATCTATCTATAAAGGTCACCTGTACAAGAATATAGAGGTCACCTGCCTGTTATGGTCACCTGTCTATAGAGGTCACATATCTATAAAGGTCACCTGTACATGTATATAGAGGTCATCTGCCTGTTATGGTCACCTGTATATAGAGGTCACCAGTCTATAAAGGTCACCTGTACATGTATCTAGAGGTCACCTACCTGTCATGGTCACCTGTTTATAGAGGTCACCTATCTATAAAGGTCACCTGTACATGTATATAGAGGTCACCTACCTGTCATGGTTACCTGTCTATAGAGGTCACTTGCCTGTCATGGTCACCTGTCTATAGAGTTCACTTGCCTATCATTGTCACCTGCCTGTCATGGTAACCTGTTTATAGAGTTCACTTGCCTATAGAGGTCACCTGCCTATAAAGGTCACCTAGCTGTCTAAAAAGACCACTTGCCTGTCTTAGTCACCTGTCTGTCATGGTCACCTATCTATAGGGGTCACTTGCCTGTCATGGTCACCTGTCTATAGAGGTCATGTTTATAGAGGTCCCCTGGCTATCATGGTCACCTGCCAATAGAGGTCACCTGTCTATAGAGGAAACCTGGCTTTTATGGTCACCTGGTTAAAGGGGTCACCTGCCTATAAAGGTCACCTAGCTGTCTAAAAAGATCACTTGTCTGTCATGGTCACCTGTCTATAGAGGTCACTTGCCTGTCATGGTCACCTACCTATAAAGACCACTTGCCTGTCACAGTCTGTGATGTAAACTTTTTTCACTGCTAGTCTTTTGGACTAGTAAACCTTAAAATTTACTAGGCCAGTTATTTAAACACTAGTCCAAAATAAATATACAGTCGTTTTGCTTCAGCACTTCGGTCATCGTTAGTTTACGATTTTTTTCTGAAAGTCCAGTCTGAATGCACTCAAAATATGTTGAAAATGCAATTGACCACTGCAGTTTAATTTGGCGGGAAGCCACTAGTCCAATCGGACTAGTTCATTACAATTAGCACTAGTCCAGCAATGAAATTACTAGTCGTGGGCATCGGACTAGTGCTTAAAGTCTCAGACTGCTATCATGGTCACCTGTCTATCATGATCACCTGTCCATAGAGGTCACCTGCCAATAGAGGTCACCTGTCCATAGAGGTCACCTGCCAATAGAGGTCACCTGCCAATAGAGGTCACCTGTCCATAGAGGTCACCTGGCTGTCATGGTCACCTGCCAATAGAGGTCACCTGTCTATAGAGGATACCTGACTTTCATGGTCACCTGCCAATAGAGGACACCTGTCTATAGAGGATACCTTACTTTCATGGTCACCTGTCCATAGAGGTCACCTGTCTATAGATTATACCTGACTTTCATGGCCACCTGGCTATAGATTGCACCTGCCTATAGACGTCACTTGTCAAACATAGTTACCTGATATTGAGATATCACCTATATATGCATGTACATGTATATACATGTACATCCACATGTAGTCCATGGTCGCATGTCTATAAATTTCATGGTCTGTCTAAAGTTTTCTTCTTTCTGTTAATTTGTCAGTTAAAGCCTATACAGCTATAGCTATTGAATAAAAATATTTTAAAAATACTATTTGCCATTGGTAAAATTAAGTTGCTGTTAATGTGTCTTTTATTCTGTGCAATTTAATTTGTGCTGATTGAATATTTTTTTTAATTTGTCTACAGGAGCTGTACTTCGGACTTTATCCCTGATGATCAGACATCGTTAGGTAGGATATCATCTCAATAGTTTTTTTCTCTAAAACAGCATTTTTTTTTTAAAAATAAATCTTATTATTTATAGACATCAGTTAATTCTAAAATCTGTCTATATGATATATGTCCACCATAGTATTTGCATTTTGGATTAAAAGGCAGAATGTGTCATATTGACAGCAACATGAACTTTTCATCAATTTTAAAAATCAAAGTGTTATTGCTTTTTGATATTTAATTCATAACTGCATATTGAACATCTGTGAGATGAGATCATGATTCTATCTTGTAGGAATTTACATTGAGATTTATTGATACAAGTGTAATGCCAGATGTTTGATATGTTACTACAAGTTGTAGTATATTGAATTACAATAATGTATATATATTGTGTAATAGTTTCAGAACACAGTGACGTAGGTAAATAGTGTGTGCATTCCACTGGGACTAACAATGTATTAACACATACACATATACATTAATGTAAAACAAGGGTTTTGAGATCGCAAAACAACATGACTTGAGTACAATTTACAGTTGAATAGTCCCACCTTCTGATTATTATGGTGTCATGAAACTTACGTCATAATCAGTGTATTTTAGAACTAATCAATGGTAAATTGTACTTTACACACGTCATCATGGGATCTCAAGATCTCCTTATTAATAAAACTTTAAATTGCTGTTTGATATGGTATTTCTTTAACACTCATTATCTATTTAACAAAACTTACAAAAAAATACAAACCTTAAGAGAGTATTTTGTGTAAATTTTTGAAAATTAATTATATATTGATAACTTCATGGAATGGATCTTAATGACTTTAAGTATGCGATAGTATTCAGTGAGAAATGTTTGATTAATTTAGCTGTTACAATGTTAAATGTTACAGTAGCTATTTTCCACTGCTGTTGCCAGCTTTAACTGCTAAAATTAATTATATTCCGTATATTGATTACGGTAAAATTACATGTTACCAATATTTAAAATACACGGTATATGTATACATTGTATAGTATGTTCATTGTAAATTCCTTAACAGCAATAAAATATGATTAATACATTAAATATTATATATCTGTATCTATAATATTGCAAAAGTTCTGTTCATTATCAATCAATTAGCTCAACCCAATAAGTACCCAGGGTGGTTGAAAATTTAAAAATTAAGAGATGCTAATAGGATCGAATTTGGCCTAATCTTTGACAAAATGATTTCACAATTAAAGGGAGCCATTAATTAGTTCACAAAAGGAATAAAATAAAGAAACTACACAGTTTTCATTAGTTTTAGTCCGTATTTAAGTTAATTTAGATAAAATTGAGGCCCCAGATATGGAGAGACATACTAATAGAGACGGGATACTTATTGGGTTGATTACGGTATAAATAACTAGTAAGACTTTTAGTGAATGGACATTACATTGTACAACCATTGCTTGTATTTATTACTAAAAAGTAATATTCTGCACCAATAACGTTTGCTATATTAGTAAAAGTAGTGTAACATGCTGGGAGGGTGGTTTGGCTGATCACTCCATCTGAAGTTAACATTTCTTAACATCTTTTTTCTTTAGTAAGTACCCTTTAACCCCACTAAAATGTTTTAACTCTTGACTCACTATCAAACTTATCTAATTAACTGTCTACTTGTTAATAATGACATGCATGGAAACACTTGTAAGTCAAATGTACTGATGTCTGTATAGGGTTACATTGGGTTGGCAAAAAATAGGGTCTCTAAAATAATGGCCAGAACCGGAGCCTGAGATCAAAATCCTGACTTTTATTTTTTTCATAAAAAAAAAGGGTCGGGGTAAAAAATTGTTGGGTAACCCTAAACAAACATATTACTTCTTTTGGCCCATAGATAAAAAGGTTTGAAATATTTCACTCCTTTCTATGTTTACAATCTTCTGATAAAATATTTCGTCTTTGCATATTACAGAGTTAGCTCCCTTGCGGGTAGGTACCAATTGTTACGTCATTATTTTGTGAGCGCAATTCACGTCGTTTTCTCTGAAACATATGTCGTTACGCTCGCAAACACATGACGTCACAATCAATACCTACCCCCATGTGCAGATAAATCTGTAATATGCAAATTCGGAATATGGTAAGAGTGCATTATTTTACTTAATTGTCATGACTCAGAAGTCATGTATTAATTATTTCACTTGCAGCATGTAGAGGTGAAGGACTATCAAGGTTTTGTTTTAATGAATGCTTGACATTGACCTTGAATGTCAGAGAGGTCAAATATATGTTCTATCCATTTAATAGCTTAGTTGATATACATCAATTCTCACATCTATTATACAATGGAATCAAATGATCATCTTGGAACCTTAATTATAGTGTTTTAGTTATTCAAAGTAAGATCTCAGAGGGATCCTCAGGTGCCCATCATTTACTGATCTTTGTCAGTCAATTCAAAGAAGGATATTTTCTCAGCTTTTCCCTCTTCATTTGAAATATTGAGTGTACAGAATCTGATACAAACAAAAAAATACATTAAGTCTGCATAGCAGCAACACACTTCAGTTTCCAAATTCAATATGGCCTAGCTTTGTCAGCCATGTTATGTTAGGGTTCGTTTCAAATTGAAATGGATATGCACAACTAAAGACTACTAAGCAGATTATATATAATAAAATGTTTATGAAATAACATCATAGATAGTATAAATGCAGGTAATTATTTGTTATATCTGAACCAGATCCTGACAAACAGAAATTTTTGGCCCACAAAAAGTTTGGAGACCGTCGTAACAAGGTTATATCAGCAAGGACCTATTTCTATGAGGATGAGGCTAACTGTGATACCAATATGGAGACATTCCTGAAGTGTATAGACGCTGTGGCAGGTGAGACTGGCAAACATATGTATATGGATTTTATTAAATTATATTTTTCTTATTTGGTTCTATCAGCACCCACAAGGATTTATTACAATATGATGGAAATTCAGGACCAGGTGACATTTGCAATTTCCAATTTACAAGCATAATATAATTACAATTATTTTATCTAATTATATCAACATTTAGAATCCAACCTGATTATGTGCATAGGTGAAATCCAAGAGAATGAAAAATGCAGTACTTCCTTTTAACTAGCTTTCAAAATACTATTATGAAAGTATTACATAAAGTGTTAGATTTGACACAAGATTCACAAAATATATATTGTAATACATCAAATACTGTTTTAATCATAAATTAAAATCATGTTATTTATTTAATAATTTATAATTTATTTATTAATAACTTGGTCAACATCTAGTGGATTCAAACAACCTTTTGTACAAAATACAATACAATTATGAAGAAAATGGCTTAAAAGATATTTTAATGAATTATTAAAAATAAATCAAACTAAATCTTAACAGATGAAATTGCGTTATAAATAGTCATTTGGTATCATTTGGCAGGTCATATAAAGAGGTGCATGGTCCTTTATTTATGGCAGGTTTCACTTTTAAATTAATTAAAGATTCTCCATTTTCACCTAGGGGCTACTGAGGCAAACACAGGATTTGTTGCTATCAAGATGACAGCTCTTGGACGACCACAGTTTTTGGTAAGTGTCTATTATATATTACTACACTCATGGACAGTTATAATGGGTAAGAGATGGAAATCAATATTCTGTTGGTTGCTGGCAGCATTGTAGCCTATTCAGTGGTCTATTCATATGTTTACAGCTACAGATGTCTGATGTCTTGGTGTCTACACGAGCTTTCTTTGAGAAGTTTGCCGGTAATAAAGGTGACATCCTTTTGAGGAAGTTTCGTGAGGAGGACTTTAAAAAGCAGCTGCAAGCTATGGGAGTACAGATTACTCGAGATGATAGGAAACGCTGGTTCTCTGTTCTAGATATCTCTCAAGATGGGTAAGGAATCATCTAAATAGGATGTATGTTCAAGATATCTTTCAGGATGGGTAAGCTATCATTTATTTTAAATAGGATGTATGGTCTAGATATCTCTCAGAATGGGTAAGG
This sequence comes from Argopecten irradians irradians, assembly GCA_004382745.1. Classification (NCBI taxonomy): domain Eukaryota; kingdom Metazoa; phylum Mollusca; class Bivalvia; order Pectinida; family Pectinidae; genus Argopecten; species Argopecten irradians. The sequence goes on along the minus strand of SAYR01042817.1, from coordinate 432,273 downwards.
CATATCATCTAAATAGGATGTATGTCATAGTGTCTCTCAGGATGGGTAAGGCATCATCTCAATAGGATGTATGTTCAAGATATCTCTCAGGATGGGTAAGTTATTACATTGTATTTTAAATAGGATGTATGTTCAAGATATCTCTCAAGATGAGTAAGCCATCATTTATTTTAAATAGGATGTATGATCTAGTTATCTCTCAGGATGGGTAACGCGTCATCTAAATAGGATGTATGTTCTGGATATCTCTCATGATGGGTAATGAATCATCTAAATAGGATGTATGCAGTGATAAATCTACATGCGCATCCCGAGTCCTGGACTCACAGAATTTTAAAAGGACCCATGAAATTTCTGGGAATGGCTATCTATAACACTGTGGGACCCATTGTTTTCACAAAAACCATTGAAAAGGACCCACAAAAAATAATCGTAGATTGAACACTGTGTATGTACAAGATATCTCTCAGGAACGGATAAGCCATCATTTATTTTAAATAGGATGTATGGTCTAGATATCTCTCAGGATGGGTAAGGCATCTATCAGGATAGACAAAATATCATTTAAATAGATGTTACAAATTAAATAAAAACAAGCTCATAACTGATACAATTAACTATAATATTAAACTAATCAATAAATAAAATAGGAATACTGAAAATGATAATTGTGCATAAATATGGGAGAGTCAGCATTTATTTAAACCACATGAAATGAACTGATATGTGTACTAGCCTAGAAGTAAAGATAGACCTATATGAATATGTAAGTAATAGCCTATATAGAGGTGATTTAGAAGTAAAGATGGATTGTGACTGTAATAATATATATATTTCTGCAGTGAGGTGGACTTGTTGGACTGGGACAACCTTTTGGAGGTCAATATGAGTTTATCAAAGGTGTTTGTAGTCCCAAATGAGGAGGTCAGTAATCCTTTGTATTCTGATGTACTAATTAAAAATGAATATTGATTAGTTCTTGTTTATGAGGGAGTAAGAGAGATATGAATCGCAACCCAATAAAAAAAATTTCAATTATCACTACAGAATAATAATCACAAAAATGCCAAAGAAGGAGACCATTTGATATTAAAGGTTGTTTTAATACTTAGTACTTGCTATTTGCTTAATGTTGAGTAACAGCACTACATTTATGTACAGTCAAACCTCGATGATTCGAACTCCGATGAATCAAATTTCTCGCTGTATCAAACTTTTTGTCTGGTCCTGAATTTCTTCATGATGTTTTGAAGTTTTTCTGACGGTCCCTTGAACTTCGATACATCGAGGTTTGACTGTACATGTAAATAAATACAAAATTATTCAAAAATACATTCTCCTTCTTTTCATTGAGTTGTACAGAATACTGATTATAAAATGTATTATTTCTGATCCATTGTTTAGAGACTGATTCTGTGAAATGTATCCTGCAGCGAAAGCACAGTTATTGTAGCTAAAACAACTTACTAAAATATTACATGAGTTGTTGGATCCATTTGTATTGTTTTGCTCAGACTGGAAAACTGGAGCCTTTGGTAGCCTCCTTGTCTACAGAGGAAGAACAACAGATGAAGAACATGTTAGGACGCCTCAACACTATTGCTAAGGTAAAGGGATAACATTGATAAATTATTTAAAATGGAATTTCTTCCCTTAAATTATCTGAAGCAAGATTTATAAAAAAGTAGTTGGATGTTCCATATGTGTCAACGGTAATTTTTAAGATTATGATATTTTCACAAATTTGTTTGACATTATTGAATCACTAAATTTTAAACAACAAAAAAATAATTAAATCAACGTATTTTCATATTGCAAGATTGTGCAATTTCAATTTATAAGTGAAATTTAAATTCAAAAATATTCTAAATCAAGAGCTTGTTATAATGGCTATATGTATGATTTGACCTATTTTTCCTTATTGTTTTACAGTATGCCACACAGAAAGGAGTGCGGGTGATGGTTGATGCCGAGCAGACCTATTTCCAGCCTGCCATTAGCCGTTTATGTATGGAAATGATGAGGAGGTTCAACAGGGAACAGGCTGTGATCTTTAATACCTACCAATGTTACTTAAAGGTACAAGGCAGATGTGTGGCTCTAAAGGAGGATAACAAAATAATATTGGGCTTCTTTAATTTTGATTTTTTATATCCCTGAGGTCTTATTTCTTTTTTATTTTTATCTATCTTATGTGTTTGATAAATGATTAAACCTCAAAAAACAAAATGCTTTTAAATTGTTATCCCAAGACACTGGAATAATCCTAACTCCAAGATACATGTATTCCAAGGTAATCTTTAATCTGTATTTTTGTAATGTGCCATTGCAGGCATACATATTGCAATATAGATATGATTTTAATGTTATATTAATTATAATCTCACATTTAGTGATTTCTTCTTCTTATCTATTGATGTTTTTAGAGTGCATACAACAATGCTTGTTTAGACATGGATTTGGCACGTAGAGAAAATTTTTACTTTGGAGCCAAACTGGTCCGTGGTGCATACATGGAGCAGGTAGGAACGAATACAATTTATTTTCTTCCAGTCTATTAGACTCAGTGCAGACAGAAATACTACACTTTTGACCATTATATTTTCCTTCAGATATTCAGTATTTAAAATTAAAGCATTACAAATGAAATCAATCAAACTCATTTCTATAAATTTGCTAGTTTTTAACTGATTTTATATATAATGGCCATATGACAGTGTTTAATGGGTTTTTTTTTTCAATTTGTGTTTTGTCTTGTTTATGTGATTTTAAATCGTGTTCTATTCTTTGAGCTTGTGTCTTGATATGTACTAATCAACTCAACAAAATAATGGCTGAATTTCTTAGCAGTGCAGATTATTCTTTGACAACAATTTTATAATTGATCTTTTCAAATTGCCATACAGGAAAAATTAAATGTTTATCTGATTTTGTTACGTTTGATATAAGGAGCGAGAACGAGCTAACGATATTGGGTATGAGGATCCTATCAATCCTACGTATGAAGCGACGTCTAACATGTATCACCAGACACTGGAGGAGGTGATGAAGCAAATCAATCATAGAGAACGAGGCAGGATAGCTGTGATGGTAGCCAGTCACAACGAGAACACTGTCCGATATACCGTGGAAAAGTAGGTTTACTACTGTAATATTTTTTCATTTCAAAATATTTTATTAAATCATTTGATTTAATAGTGATTTGGCAGCAAGCTTTGCCTATATAAGCCCTCTCCCTGTGGATACATACATGTACATCTCAAAATCATATAATTACGAATATATGTGATTTTCCAGACAATATTGAAATTAAATATATACATGTATTTAATTTTATATACTGCTGTAATATACACTTTTTATGACACTATATACAATGTGATATTATACACAATAATGTAAGGCAAACAAATAGTTACTGAGAATAAAAAAATAGAAGTATGGTCCCAAATACTGTACATTGTATATCTGAAGAGCCAAGGTGAGTTTATGCCATACCATTAAGAATAACAATTTGATGTAGATTAAATTTTAGTTTTATTCGAAATAATGATTATAAAAACACTCAGGTGAACATAAGATACTAATTAACAATGAAAATTTTCTGCTACAAATCTGCCTTGACATGTTCGTGATGACTAATGCAGCTGATTAGTAAATGCTTGTTCTGTTACTTTGTAGGATGAAGGAGTATAAAATCCGGCCAGCTGATCGACTTATCTGTTTTGGACAATTATTAGGCATGTGTGACCAAGTCAGTTTCCCCTTAGGTAAGTAGTGCTGCACTACACAAGTCATGCACTCTCCAGGAATAGATGGTTCTACTTATATGTAGTTTTTCAAACGTCTTATCTCAGATACCTTGAATTTAATATGGTTTGCCTCATCTAAGCGATGGTGAGGTTGATCATTGTAATTCTTTTATTGAGTGAAGGTTTATGTCATTTTAAAAAATAAAAAATTCTTTGAAAAATTTGAATTATATTTTCATTTGTCATAAACATAGTTTGATTATAGTTGTCACCCATAAAGCATTTATGTGAATATGTAGAGTGTACTATTTTCAATATTTTGTTTATCATAATAGAGAAACTAATATCTTATGGAAATAAATGAAAAATCGTATTAAGGCTTTGTGAATAGTAATTAAAAAATGTTATTATGTTTCATGCAAATGCACAGTCATAAGTCTTATTACATAATGTGATTAAACTTTTCTTTGACCAAAATCTACAATGCACAATTGTCTGTGTGTAATTACAGGACAGGCGGGCTATTCTGTGTACAAGTATGTACCGTATGGCCCGGTGGAGGAGGTGCTGCCTTACCTCTCTCGCCGAGCCATGGAGAACAAAGGCATCCTCAAGAAGGTTAAAAAGGAGAAAAATCTCCTCTGGGGTGAACTGAAGAGACGAGTTTCCTCAGGCCAGCTTATCTATAATCCAGCCAAGCATATCCCATCCACATAAACAAAATATCATAAAGATAGAGTATAGACTACTATTATAACAAACTATTTAAATTATTTAACTCATTACAAATGGTTTATTGATAGAGACATTTGCTCAAAATAGTAGAAGGAAGTCACTCAATAATATACATGTATATATATTGTCTGTATTATGAATAATTATATCACGAAGCAGTAGATTTTGGTCGTATTAGAAATGTTAGTTTATAGTTTATCTAACTATAATACCGTATACATTTCTGCTAATTTGCTGTGTATATGATAATTTGAAATAACCCATCAAACTATCTATGAGAGCTGGAGATAAAATTAGGGGGAATCTTCAATACTTTTGAAATAAATGAATTTATGAAATTTTGTTCTTGCCAACTCCTGCCAAAAGGACAAGTGTCATTGATTTTAGCATCATTTGTTAATTGATATCCAATTATACGGTGCATATATTTGAATCTTTTTAATTACATTAGATTTAAATGATAAAGATATGTAAACATTTTACAACTACCTGTGATCTTTTCGACGCACATATGCTGATGAACATATTATATAGCTAGTAATTTCTGCGAGTGAAAAAATCGATATTTTGACTAAGAAATATGATATTAAGATTAGTGATTTGATATTGATGAACAAACTATCAGAAAAGATAGCTATACATAGTATAATGTTGAAGAAATCTTGAACCATTCGTGTACTCTATGCGATGTGTGGCTGTAGAACTGGTTCAAGGGTAGGAATATTCGTGGTTGGTCTTTAGAATTAAAAAAGCAGACATGCATCATAGGAATACTGTTATTCTCATTATAGCTCAAGTTTAACCCATTTTATTTTAATCACTACGTACTATTATTTAGTACAGTCTTTTGAGCAGGGATTTTCCTTTAGTTTTCATGCCAAACGACGGACATTTAATTCGTACTTTGCAGTCAAAATGCTCTTGTGAATTTATAGTCTCATCTTTATCTAGCGACGATTGATTTTTGCGAATTCCATTCGCCCGCAAAATACGCAAAAATGAATCGCACGCGAAAATGTTTTGGGTTGCAGTATCGCATGCCCATCTAGATATGATTTTGTTGTAACTATATAGTGTGATATGCATTGAACAACGTCTTTTATTTGCCTTTATTTTTGTAGGAATGTTTATTTACATCTATACAATATTTTGCATAATAAAGGTTATTGTGAATCTCAATCATAAATCAAATTTGATATATAATAGTTTATGAATGTACACACATACTATATACTACGAATTACACAAAATGTATACATCTGTGAAGCAAGAGTAATCCTAGTTATACTTTGTACAACACGACATTATATCAGTAAAAAGATTCCATACCAGAATGCCGTTATGTTCATGGATTTTTACTGTACAGTCTATTAGTGATCTTAAAAACAATCGTGATTTGTACTAAAAATATGAAATTAAGATTTATGATCCTGCTTTGAGATTGTAAGTGATTTGTTTTATCCATTTTTTCAAATACCCATCTCAAATACAATATATGATTTTCGCAATGAATGACAAAAGTAACTATGTAATTGTAAACAGTAATTATCAATCGTTTCGTGAGATTGCTGGCTTTATGATATCAGTCGCGACTTACAATGTAGTAGAATTACATATTATGTATAACAAAATGATACGTTATTCCAAAATATGTTAATTAATTTTGTGTAAATTCATAATATATGAAGTTATTTGCCACTGATATTAATATTAACACTGTGCAATTTTGGAATTGCAGTCAAAATTAATCTCATTATATGGAAGTATAATTATCAAAGGTGAATCGATATCCTAAATGACATTTCGTTGCGTTTCGATTGTTTAATTTCATTGAGAAATTAATCTTTTCCATGTTGACCAAGGAAATTGAATTCATCCACTTCTCTGTCGATCTGTCTCTTTGTCTTTTTAATTTCCTGTACGGATTTATAATAGGCTTATCATACCTATTATCGTTTGGAACAACGGTGATGTTTTTAAGTTTTTGTTTCTTCATAGCTGACTTTGTTTCTTTTTCAGTCATTGTTGCATTTTTTTCTACAATCATTGTTATCGTTATAAATATTTTCATAATTCCTTATGGTATCTATAAACTATTATCTAATGTCTGACATTTTGCGAGTATTATTGTAAAACTTATTTTTGTGAGAAAAAATCTCTGCGATTTCTATCAGATCTATTTTTATCTAGAGACATTTTGTTCAGATAAAAGGATGGGTAATTGTTAAAAACAGCTCTTAGACTATTTGTTACTGTAATCATTAGCATTATGTGGTATTGATTTTTCTTATCTTATTTTTCCCACTGGAAAATTGTTTTGTTGTTATAAATTAAAATGTATATGGATGTAAATCATTCCTTACCTCATTGTCATGGCTTGTTACTATGCTGTCTCTAGGATTCTCTTATTAAGGTACTCCGGTGTTTAATTCGATTTCAAAAATATCCAGCGTATTGGTGAGAAACAGTTCCCAGCAATACATAACGAATTTTCCATTTGTGATTTTTTATATATTGTTTGGTATCAAGTATTGATTTATTCTTTTGAATATGTTTCTCTTTTTAACAATTTTAACACAAGTCAACTAAACACCATCCCAGTTGATACTGCACTGATTAGTTTCGAATGCATTACAGGTATATTTTAAATGATTTATAACAATCATTGTTCCGATATCTTCAGAAAGTAAAGTGCAGCCATTACCACCCCTCGTTTTCAATATGTCGATTTTTTGAGAGAAAAGTTCTCTGTTGATGTATTTGTTTGTTTTACTGTAGATAAAACTATATATATTTGTTTTCTTTTGTTGATGGATTTCACTCATTAAGAACACCAGTCATATCATTTAGTTATTAATATGCATACTTTGTTACATACGGCCAAAATGCATTTACCGTTAAGTTTTTATTGGAGTATTTCATAAATATTTTATATATCATATTAAATTCCACATCGTGTTTCAAGCTGAAATTATTTATCCTTTGCAGAGTTTGTTTATCCTGATATGTTCACATATTTTACTATTGCATCATGACAAACTATGGAACGAGTTTACATATGCATTTTTGTATTCACTCTCTGTAAGTATTTTTTACGTTAAAACTATTCTGTTTTGATTAATAAATGCATTCTCTATTGGTATATGTTTGTAATGACTTGTTTTCAAAGTGTGAACATATATATTTGGGTAAAAACAAAGCTGAAATGTATAAAAAAAAGCATATGTAGGATTGGTTTTGGTTTCTGACATACCTTTAGCCATTTATATCCACGGAATAATCTCTCATTGTCATGAGTGACCGACATATATGCACGAAAATTTGGTCATTGTAAGAATGATGTATGGGTAGATAGTATCTACTCTTATTTCCAAATGCCAAATCACGATTCGCCAAATGCTGATTTTCACGTTTTAAGTGTAAATCACAAATTTATTTAGCGAAAAAAAATCGGCTTTTCGGTACGTCCATTAGCCCTTTCACCTGATTACGTAAGTCTTTATACAATAAAACCACACAATACCAATCAATACAGTTTAATTTTCATTCCTAGCACTGTTATACACACGTACAATACACGTTGCGTCACGAATCTGGCCCCGATCTTAACCTCATTGTACCAATAAATACGTTTAAATTATTTAAACTAACATAGGTAATTCCTAAAGGCCCACTATATTTACGAAACAAAAATTAAAAGTTTATATGGATAGCCTAAGACACCAAAACAAATTCAATAATCCCTGCGTAATCTACATGTTAACAGTGAAAATTCGTTGCTTTGCCCTCTGGCGCAGTGAAAGTCAACGAACGCGCAGTGTTTTGAACGATAGCTGGAAACAAGACGGCCCGCATTATGAATATTAACGTTTGATTCTAATCAAATTGACCAGAAAACATTTGCGAATCTACAAAGTTATCTATCTCGTTTTACATTCCCAACTAAAAAAAACAAACAAAAAAACCCAAAAGCAAATTAGGAAAGGTAGCTGGCCTTAAATACAGTTTTGATACAAGTTTCATGTAAATCAATCACACAATGTTGGCTTTAGAAATTCATTGTATAGATATTGCCACAATAAATCATCAGTTTTGTTAACTCACCTGGTCCGAAGGACCAAGGTGAGCTTATGCCATACCGTCAGTCAACAATCGACTTCTCCATAACCGCTGGTCGGAATTCAACAAAATTTGATTGATAGCATCCTTATGGGTTACTAAATGTATCTGAAAATTGTTCAAATGATGGGGCTGACCCCCAGGGGCCTGAGGGGCGGGGCCAAAAGGGGTCGATTTAGCTATTTCTATATAAACGACTTCTTTTCTGTAACTAAGCATGGAATAGCACTGATAATGGAATTTTAGCATCCTTATAGGGTGGGGATTCAAAATTGGACAAATAATGGGGCTGACCGCCCTCCCCAACCAGGGGTCTGAGGGGCGGGGCCAAAAGGGGTCAATTTGGCTATTTCCATATAAACAACATCTTCTCTAAAACTAAGCATGGGATAGCACCCATAATACGATGGTAACATTCTTATAGGATGGGGATGCAAAATTGTACAATGATGGGACTGACCCCCGGGGCCTAAGGGGCAGGGTCAAAAGGGGTCAATTTGGCTATTCCCATATAAATGAATTTTTCCCGAAACTAAGCATGACATAGCACCTATAATGCAATGGTAGCATCCTTATAGGGCGGGGATTCAAAATTGTACAAATGATGGGGCTGACCCCCTGGGGCCTTTGGCGTGGGTCCAAAAAGGTTAATTAGGCTACTATTTTTTCATATAAATTACTTCCTCTCTGAAACTATGTATTGGATAGCATATTCGTATGATATCTATAACATCATTATATGGTTGGGATTCAAAATTAAACAAATCGTGAGGATTTTTGAATCACTAATTACTAAATTAAAGAATTACTCAAAAAAAAACAAAAAAAAAAAAAAACAGGTGAGCGATACAGGTCCTCTGGGCGTCTTGTTTTTAAATCATAACAATATAACACTCATAGTACAGCTCTATTATTATAACGAGTTACTGATGTAAGTACAATACTAAGTAATCACTTAGTAATACAACTTACTATGTTATTTTATATATTACTATGTTATATAAATTACAATGTTATATAAATTACTAAGTTATATAGTGGTCGAGGATGTAGTTGATGTGAAGCTTGGTAAATCTGTCATGGCGTCCATTACTCCATCACACGACGTTGAATTTGCTGCCGAAGTTTTGAATATATCTGGTATGGTGTCTAACCCAAAGAGTGGAACGCCCCACGTATTTATAGCTAATGTAAGGCATGTCACAGCCATCAGGTTCATTACTAGTCCTGCCAAGGCCTATAAAGAATGAAATCATTTATAAGTTCCATAATCAGTTGTTTTCAATTAATTGTGCATTATTACTTAGCTTAGGTTTTATTATCCTTCCGGTTTCTTTTGATATGCCAGTATGCTTACATAGGGCAGGTTTTTTTAATTACAAGAAACACTAATAGGTCGTTAATATTTTCACATTTTCTTTGTCATTCGTGCTTGGTTCTAATATATATGTACCTTTCATAACAACTCTATCATTTACAACATTGCTTTATCAGGATGAGATGTATTATTATTTAAAACAAGCACATGATTGCGATATTCATTATTACGCCGATAAGACGTTATCTGCAATCTGCAACCAAATCTCCGGATCCATTGCACTATGCATTAATTCACGTGCCATAAGCCATGCGTTTCTTCTTGCCATTCCATTTGCCTTACCATGTCTGATATCCTGAGGTATCCAGTTGAAAAGACAATGGCATTTGGAGGAGTTGCCACGGGTAACATGAAAGCAAAGGAGCACGAAATGGCGGCCGACGTCATCAGATATAACGGATGTTCTCCAATGTTGATTGCCTATGTAAATATACTTAGATAGATCAACTTCAAATGATGATTCACACATGGAATTTTAACATTATACATACTATAAACCAAAACTAATTTCCACGAAATACTTGTATACATTCGCAAGAGAACGCAAACGCTTTCACTAACATATGAATGCACGGTTGTCAGAGGAAGTTCTTGATTGCGAATTTATGTACTCCCAAACATGTTGAATAAAAAAGACGCGACAGACTGTACATACGGTTTCTAGAAAACGTTCATCGGGCATATAACACACTTAGATACCATTTATGTAGACTATAATGAATACTAATTCTAGTTCTAATTCACCTTTTTTGCATGGTACTGTTTTATATACGAGAAAACTTGATATTTTGTGCAACAAGACGTCTTGGCGAAATCCATATTAATTCTCCTAAATGTAAGACAGCATTCTCGCATCAATTTATGTAAGTGGTTAACAATATTACCACTTCGAATAATGATTGGTTTTGAAATCGATAAATACTGTGAACCACTTCATTTTCGAATACATTTTTTTTTGTATATGATATTTCTTGACTTCTTTATTTTTATCATTCGTGAATACGTCAATACGCGTTCAAGGACTTACTGATAATCGAGCATTCATATAGGATCTGTATCTATATGTTTATGCAATTATTTACGTAGCATTTGAATTCATATTGGAGGCCTTTCGCGAATTTGTGCCTTTGCGAGAAAAGAGTGGATTACAGTACATTGTATAACATGATCAGCTTGATCATTTAAAATAACCAACCGACATAAAATAGCATACTAGTATGGTGGACAAACTAAATTTGTCATGAATTCGGTATTCAAGATTTATTATAAATCAACCTCATTTATATACATGTATATAGTCATATTTCTAAAGAACGTATTAACGTTATTGATCCTGACTAAGGCGAATACAAACCATGTAATGGTCAGTAAAACGAAATACAATCCTTCTTTATCTTGATATGCAGAGACGTGTCATTAATGTAATCCTTTTTAATGTCACTTGTTGCTGCAAGTATTTATTGGCAAACTTAAAATTTTGCATTCATATTTTACATAATTGTTTCATTTTCCCCTTTATTCCTTCCTCGTCCATTTCTGTATAAAATTTGAAACTTCTCATGACAACATGGCCAACATTAAGCATAGTAAACCAATTCGGGCATCATCACCATATTACTTACTAGCTCGGCCATAATCGGCATGAGAAGTGTTGCTGTAGCCGTGTTGCTAGTAATCTCTGTAGCCCCGGCCACAATCAGACAAAGAATTAAGTTCATAGCCCACGATTTAAGGTGCCTAAACACGCGAAGTTGACAACCGACCCACTGAGACAGTCCTGAAACCTGTTCCAAAGAGTATACATGTATATGGAAGATAAAGATTACAATGACATAAATAACAGTGATATTTATTACTACTATAAACTATTATGTATTTCAATATTATAGACATATGAATCTGCCGTTGCGGGTAGGTATCAATTGTGACGTCATATGTTTGCTAGCATAACGTCATTTCGGAGAAAACGAACGTGAATTGCGCTTATAAAATAATGACGTCACATTGGATACCTGCCTGCAAGGGAGCTAAACCTATAATATGCAAAGACGGAATTATGTGATAGGTTAAGTACCATTCTGGAACACGAGTGAAAATTTATTAATGATAATTAAAACGTTATCAATTCTATAGTCCAAGATCCAAGATGAAGTTACAGCACTAGCGGAAGAACATTGCCTGTGTAAATTTACATGAGCAATGAAGAGTTTTGTGAGCTTCCGTAAGTCAATTGTCAATTTATTCATTTTTATATTAGGCCTGTATAAGTAACAAATTCAAAACCAACATGCCCAGTACCGACCACGAGTCAGTGATTTTCCTCAGGATACGTTTCTACGCATACTGCGTTTGGCAAATGACCAGCGGCAAAAATGGTCATAAAATACATGCAATGATAATAAAATAAAACGTGATCAATCCCTATGCAAACCAAACTTACAGAGCTCCCGTCAGCTAGTGCGAATCCACCGCCTAGGAGGATGATTACACCCCAAGGGATTTTCTGTACAGTACTTTGCCAGTTCAGAATAGGTTTATACTCAGGATAATCAATGTCACCATTATCTGTCCGAAATATACATTGACAGATTATTGAAGAAAACATAGTATTATCAAAACTCGATTAACTGAAATAACGTTTACCATTTATTTGTAAACGAAGAAATTAAAGTCGCCTTTTTCTATAAGCTAAGGTTTTTCACATATATTCACTTCAATGACATCTAAAATATTGTTTCTTTGTCTAATCCTTAATATAACGATAATAGTCTATCAACCTGTTTGATGGAAATACTAAATACGTTCTGTTCGGTCGTAGATGTTCGCTAATATGTTTACTCACCTTTGTATCGCCGACAACAAAACACTCTTGGTATGTTGGACGGCAAAATGAATAGAAGGACGGCAATTAAAATGGCGGCACTGGAATCGCGAACGTATGGTCCGCTGTGGAGTAAGGAATGTCTTATATTAGTGATACATTAATTAGGGCATATAAACTCATGCGTAGTGGCGGGTCTACGAACTACGCAACAATTGACATTATTTCATTGGCGGATATGCAGAATAAAAAAAACCTTCGGTATTATTTAAGATATATTGAAATCTTAGATACCATACAGCTGTTTGTTTATTTTAATAAAAATGAAAAAAACACCTTAATTTGCAATTGTTATGTGTATAAAAATTTGCGAACCCCATCAACAATATACCACGAAGTCACAAAATGACGATTCCTGTCAGCGCCGCCTGTACGGTATAAATATACAGCATAACACTTACGATGTGGGGTCATCCGAAAACAGGAAACGCCAGCCGCCGACATCAGGAATGTCCCGGAACAGCCACATCAAGACCAGTATACCAAACAGGACAATAACAACTACTTCCTGGAAACTTATTGATAGATCACACGGCTGGATTTTTCGTACACTAAATATATCATCACAAGTACTGTAAACCGACATTTCTCTGCGTGCGATTTACTTTCGCTAGTTGCGCGATTGATCGATGTACATATGACTATGCGAAAGTTTATCGCTGCATACATACTCTACTGATAGTGTGAAATTACATTTAATTTTTAAATTCGTGAAAGTCAATCGTCGCAAATTTCTTTTGACGAATCACGAATTAAATTAATGAAATAATGTTGGTTTTCAGTAGTATTGTTGACAATCTGATTCAAATCATAGACGATCTGATAACATCAAATTAGGAGACAGTTCCTGATGACCTTTATTCTTTCTGTACATATACTTCAGTTCAAAAACATTTTTGCCATCTAACAGACAGACTTTTCGTCTATATACATGTAACGTTGTGCTCTGGTTTGGTGAAATTACTACATACACGTATATATCTGCAAACTATTTGGTCAGAATGTGGCCAAAAATAATATGTTGTCAGATCATGTATGAAACGGATGAGCAAATGAGTCAACATTCATTTAGATAAACTTTGAATGAGTCGCAAATACATGCTACTGTGAGTTACCAGTAGTTATAGGTATATATTCCTATTCCGACAGCCAAACATTTTATGCAGAGTAGAATAAAGGTTCTTTAAACAGTGAATATTGGGAAAACTAATCAATGCAATCTGTTAAAAATTCATTTGGTGACAATACTGTAATCATGTAAATTTGGCAAATAATCAAAAGAATTAAAACCCAGAAAAGATCTTAGAAAAACAAGTATTCATGATTTACGTTAAAGGTAACGAAAAAACGTATTTAGTGATATTACATTCAACTCTTTATCTCAATTCATCTTTTTCAATTTAGTTACAATTTTAATACCTTTTCCGATATATACATAGTATTTACCTTAACGGTCCTAGTTTATCATACTCTTTTCTCATCGCCATTTTAACACGTGACTTTTGAGTAGCAGTCATACGTGAACAGCACCTGTACCGCCAAACATTCAAATTAGTATGCACTCAAATACTTAAGTCTGATTGTGTAATAATAACAAATTTACATGCATAAGTGAAATAGTTTTTTTTTACACCTGTAGCGTTTTATTGATAATTGCTGAATACAAATTACACCAAGTCGTAATTTTCAGTAGTTATAATATTCAGCACTGAATCACTGAATCACTCTTAAAAAGTTGTTTGCTTTTTTTTTCTTTGGTTTTGCTGTGTTTGTTTGTGTTGTCATGGATAATACATTGAAATGATAAAGCAACCCAAGTACCTGTCTCTTAAGCAGTATATCTGTAGCCATACCCAGGCCAGAAACAACATCAGGACAGACAGAGGAATACCAAATCCCATCCAGTTAGCAAACGTGATACCAGAGTCAGCACCCTCCTTTCTAGACCGGTATAAACTACAGAAAGATCAATAATTCGTGTTGTCTTAAACGGGTATCATGTTCGGCAGACAACGCAATTAATTGCAGTTTGTATTGTCATTATCTTCCATGATTGGGGAAACTCTAGGTAAGAGAGTGGAATCAAAAACCAATGATATGACCAGCGTTGAGTTCATATGTCACATAACTAATATCTCACTACCAACCATTCTATTACAACATTTGCATCTGACGCAAACTAAATTTGTTAGCAATTGTATTTGAAAGAAGATACTAATAAACACTTACAAGAAATAAGTAGGTCATAATAAGCATTATGTTGTATGTATGATTTACATCCCTGCATGGTACAGAGACCGGACAGAAGTATTCGGACAAAATGGCCGCCGTAACGTCATGTGTACATCTCGCAAGGAAAATAAAACTCTTTATAAAAAATATATGTGCTTTGATACTGACCTAATATTTGGTGATCTGACCCTTGGACTTTCGTACTTCCTTCAGACGATCGGGAATCGATTGGTATAAACCTTGAATGTATTCTACATCAATGCCTTGCCAGATGATTTGTATTGCGTCAAAAGTTCTGTTTGATTAGTGATGTTGTTGACCACTGTTTTTAGTCGTATTTTAAGTTTTAACCACACATTTTCGATGATATTTAAATCAGGACTTTGTGGGGGCCATTCTAAAACGGGAATACCATGGTTTGTAAAATATTCAGACACAACACGAGCCTTGTGAACCGGAGCATTGTCCTGTTGAAAAATGTAGTTTTGGTTTGCGAAGTGTTTCGCTAAAACTGGCCACAAATTCTCTTCCAAAATTTCAATATATTTTAGTGAATTGATGGTTCCATTTACACTGCAAACAGTACCAACTCCATGATGGGTAATACACCCCCAAATCATCACGGAAAGTTTCCGGTGTGACCGCGGACAGATGCAGGCTGGCCGGTATGCCTCGTCTTTTCGCCTCCATATAAAAATTCTGTTGTCATTACCGATCACGATTTGACTTTCATCAGAAAAAATAACATCTTTCCAATAGTTTTCTACAGTCAGATTTCTTTTATCAAAGCAAAATGTCACACGTTTCCTCAAATTGACTTCACGCACGACCATGGTTTTCTTCACTACCCTTCTACGGTATCCCTGATTTTTTAAATTCCGGTCAATCGTTTTACTACTAACCTGTACATCATTTACAGTGTTCCTGTAGTCATTTAATTCGGCTGTTACTTCATCCAACGTTTTTCTCCTATTTCCACGCACAACTTTTAAGAGCCTTCTCTGGTCCCGATCTGTCAAATATGGCGCCCTTCCACATCGATGTGTATTTTCTATGTTTCCTCGTCTCACATATCGTTTCCAAATATCAGAAATTGTAGATTTTGGTATGCCTAACCTATCTGCAACAATTGTTTGTTTTATCCCACCTTCTATCATCGCTACGACCGCTTTTCTGAAGCATGATGTCACTTCTTTACCACGACGACCCATGTTATTTCCGTGAATTCCTGCGATTCCGTCAGCAGACGACGTAATTTATTTTTACCGCTACAACATTACGCATGACGTCATCTTTCCGATGACGTATACGATGACGCGAACCAAGCCGCCAAACTGGATTTATTCCGATTTTGACGTGCCGCGCGAAATTTAGCGGTATATATCACGACTCGTTTGTCCGAATACTTCTGTCCGGTCTCTGTGACTTCTATTTAAGTCGGCTCTAAACGTAAATGGTAAATTACCATATCAGATTAACCATTATAAGTCATGAAACTCACGTGAAACTCGTCCCAATGAGAAAACGTAACACGTTTTGATAACATCTCATCTCATAAATGTTTAATAGTATTTTACTTTTTCCCTATTTGTATGGCCTTTTTGTTTCCCGTGTATTTAGGTTGTGTACCTGTTTGCTTGTCCTTGAAGAATGAGATTTGGCGCTGTCCCTGTAAGGGTTGCTACTCCACCGATATTGGCCCCGTACGCTACACCCAGTGCAAGTCCTTTCCCTATCCTTATTAGCTGTTTCTCATTCATGGTATTTCCATCAGTATGACTGTAAGTAATAAACGATTATACACCTTTATCATTGAAACAGTATCTATTCTTATGATATACAGATTTAATGTAATATATATACAGTGGAACCCGGCTTAATACGAAGACCTTTGCCGGTCCCGGCCGAATTCCCTCTTTATCTTTGTTTGAAGAACTCGGATAATTCGAATTCGGAAAACTCGAAGAACTCGGATAATACGAAATAAATTTTGGGTCCGAATGACAAAAATCATCCATAAAATGTTCTTATAACTCGAAATGAGATTTTTTGGACATTGTGTTCGCCGAAAATGCCGATTTTTTTCTCCATAAATCTGCTGTAGAACAGCATTTCAAAATATATATCTCGTTTTATTGTTATAATTTTGCAACTACAATCGGCGATTTTGACATCTCTCTTGTTCACATTATATACTAAGTAAAGAGATCGTCAGTAGACATGATAACTCGCTTAATTCGAACACTCGGATAACTCGAAGTTTTATCTCGGTCCCTTCGAGTTCGTATTAACCGAGTTCCACTGTATATATATCATGGACTGATATGATAATTTACAATTCATGAGCCTTCAACGTGAATGTGTGTTCTAATGACTTTTTATTGTACAATAAAACCTCATTGACTAAGTCGTAATACACTGTGAATAGGCAATGGTAAGCGTTTTTGTTTTTGTGTTAGATCACTTACGCTAATATTATACATTTCCAGTATGTTCTTAATATAACTACTGTGAATGCGCAAATAAATCATTAAAACATAAAAACAAAACAAACAAATGCATGAATATACTGTAAAAACATATCATTTAAAAAAAAACCTACTGAATAAGACCACTTTCGCAGGGCCCCAAATGGTCAATTTCAACACAATTTAGTCTGTGTAGAAAGACCACTTTTTCGTCGTCCCCGGGTGGTCTTTATAGACAGGTTTGACTAAAATTAATTTACCTTTCATTTTCTGTTAATACCACTTCATCTCGAGTCATCTGATCTTCATATTTATTTTCAGGTGTCACATGGTCGTCTTCAAAGCTTAAATTTTCTTTCCCCGCTGAAACATAATCAAATGATTTAGAGTAATTAAAAAATAACTCTCCTTATTAATAGTTATCTGATTTTAAATTATTTTACAGTATTATTTTTTTTAATAAATAACTGTAGAAAATATATTTTAAACATTTTTCTTATTTACATACATGTATTTGGTAAATTCATCTTTATCAAAACAGTCTGTCAACGCAATCATACAGTTTTAAATTCAATGCGATATGAAGTACATATATATACAATGTGATTCTTTGATGAAAGTATGAACATTTTTTTTATGTTGAAAGGATGCCCTCCTGTGTGAGAGCAACTTCTTGCACCATTTTCCTTCTTTCATGAATTAAAAATTATTTTAGATTGAAAAAAAATAGTAATGACAAAACATATTAGAATCCTTTATATTCTTTTTGTTATGTTATCTGTTTCAACGCATTTCTCATTTTGATGACATCATTGGTGATTTACAAAAGCATTTCAATAACGTATCCACCTTTTTTGTATGGAGCGTCCATTTCTCGCAGCTGGTCAACAACGGCCACAATAATAGGTAACATCATTGAAGTGGCAGCCGTGTTACTTATCCACATAGATAGAAACCAGGTGGGGAGCATCAAGCCAAGCAGTAACCTGTCCACAAGGTCGAGTGCAAGCTTAGGGTGATTGCATCAGGTAATATTCATACAGAGGCTTAGAGTTTACTTTGTTTCGCGACCTAGTAGTACGTGAGGAAAGCCGGAGTACCAAGAGCAAAAGGCTTACATAATGTGAAGGGCTCGTGGTAATGTGTCTTTATCCTTTGAAATATACAAATGTATTTGCAATTCATAGGTAATCGTATACGTAATGCATACATGCATATATGCATATATGTCAGATGCCCTAAAAACTAGATAATAAACATGAAACGAAAATAGGCCGCACTTGAACGTAAGCCTTAGATTATAATCCATGCGGACAAATTATCTAAAAAAATAACCTGACTTTTCCAGAATATATAAATAGTTATAACGTTCTGTTTGGTTGTCGTTGTTTAATTATGTACATACATACATGTAAACTGTATAAAGTATGCACCATTGTAATTTACGCAGGATGTACATTTGTATTTGTGGAGCTGGTAATGGTGATAATACTTTTCGAAAGATTTCGGAAGTAATGCAGTCGCGTAAGTGAGCCTATCCCTCCATACATGATACATTGTATCTGACTTCGAAAATGTTTTAATAGATGCAACATACATGTACTAGGATTTGTAAAGATGGACTATTCAAGCATTATTGATTTTGAATAAGGTCGTCAGGTTGATGCAACCCTATTCAGACTTGAAATTATTCACAAGGATTTTAGATTCGAACTAAACGTAACAATACTCACATGTTTGTCTGAGTACCCAGAAGTAATATGATCCCCATCGCAATTCTCTTGTGAAGATTGACCTCCTCCACCGCTACAGCAATCACCAACCCGCCGATAAACAACATGGATGTATCCTTATAATGATAGAATATCACATTATAAAATATAGAACATATTACACAACCATCGGTCGAAATGGAAACTTTACCTGTAAAAGAATGGTTACATGTAAGACTGTTATCGCAATATAGATTTAGAATAAGATCGACAGTGAAAAACGTGTATAACGGACACGCTTACAACAACGTTACTGTAAAACATTTGTTTATTTGTTATATGTGCATACAAACTTTGCTTATAACTAAGTGACTCTGTTGGTCCCAAGAGGTTCGTTATAGACATGTCTTACTGCATTCCTTTATTTCAGTTATTGTATAAATCGATACCGTTTGCAGGGATTATATTTTCTGGACATTGCTATATATGTTTGCGAGAATTGCAATTAATGAATTGACATGTATTGGATAATTCACGTCAGCTAAAATATGTAGATATTTATTTGTATTTCGATTTCAGGTCAGTGTTTTCGATTTAAAATTTTGGATTTTGGAAGTAGGGAAATCACTCATTTACAGGGTTTGTAATACTCATTTAAATCAATGTTTTATAGTTTATCTCTCGTTTGTTTCTGACAAAGTAATAAATGTCAGTTTACATGTACATGTGTTACGAACATTGATATACTTTGTAGAGACATCTATGGCAGGAACAACACCAAACATTGGGAACAAGACGACAGGAAGTAGTGACGTCACAGGAATAGGGATGGCCTCAGTAATCCACAAGATCGCCATCACGATCATGACGTAAGCACATCGGGACTCCTACAACGACGAAAGCTATATTATCGTATATTGACCACATTAAAAAAAGTAAACGTTATATTTTTCATTTGGAATACTTTCCGCATAAGGTAACCTGCTGCTTTTATAGATTCCTTCAGGTAAATCTGTTCGTGTATAAAAAAGGTATGTTTAATCTTTAAATGTCAATGAAACAATAAGTTTGGTAATTCAATAAATTGAAAACCCTAAAAAAATATACCAATTGACTCTTAATACTGCATTTACACGTTTATCATAGCTACCTATCCATTTCCAATATATGAATATAATTAATCTCCTCTTTACACATAGACATCTAAAATTGAATTTAATGATATTTAAAACTGTTCAACACCTATTTCATTATTGATGAAAATACATTTAAAATGTAAGAAACCTTTTTTTTGTTTCGTCAACATTCCGTTTCATATTATTTCATATGCAAGTACATGTCATTCATGTACGCAATCGTATGTTGTTCACGTTAAGATCGTTATGTAAAGCACTGTATCCTGTGTCGTGGTTAAACTGCATTACGTCACAAGTGGCGCAGTCACCACAGTGAATAAGTCACTAATTAGTCATAAAATATCATCCTCAGACTTCTCCATCTTACGAAGAATGAAGGTTGTTTTAAACCTGATACTGTATATGGTATATGGTATATTTACATGTACTTTATTAGTACACTATATACACGCAAGTAATACCAAAAGTTAATCCCCCCATGAAAATAAAATAAAAAAATAAATGTCAAGTGTATGGTTGACATTATAATAGTAAGTTGCTATGTACAACGAAATGTTACTACTAACCAACTTATTTTCGCGACGATATATATTCGCGAGTTTTAATCTATGGCTGATATTTGTGATGTCTTCTTGCTCCCGAAGCACGCTATGTACACCTTTAAAAAGACAAAATTTTCTTGGATTAAACTTTTTTTCCTTAATATAGATTTTTGGAAATTGGAGTTCATACCATAGAAGCAAATGGAATGAAAAAACATATCTCAGAGTGCTCCGGTTTGAGCTGTGGTCAATCAAAGATACCAACTTAACAAAATATTTGATTTTTATGAGAATTTTTACGTTTTGACCATATACACGAGAGATTAAAAACATAATTTCCTAATTATGTGTTTTGTATATATGGGTGTTATAATAGCAGTTATGATAAGAAAGAATCATAGTGTTTCCTCAGAATAACAACATATGCTACCCCTACCTCTTGGTTTTGAGCTGCAAAATCCACCGGTTTTAGCCATTTTTGCCAGGTTTAACTTTTTTATAGAAAAGATTCTGGTATTAAACTTTTTTTTAATACTTTGCATATTAATAGGGAAAAGGTTGGGGTTTTTTTTTAATCAGACAGAAAAAATAGGTGGTCGGTGTGCTTACTGTTTTGCCCCAATTAAATATTTGTGATTTTTCAATATTTAAGAGAAAAAATAAAAATGCTGAATTCACCATTATAATGTAAAAATAAAGTATCACAAGGGTTAAATTTTACACATTTTACAATGCTTAAAGGTTTAATTACCATGAACCTAGTAAAAATTTGCAGAATAATTATCTCGATGCAGCTAAAAAAAATGGTAACACTACTTGGGCTATACAAACAGCGAAAAAAGATATATTTTCAAAATGGTCACCAGATGAGTCATTTATTAAAATGTCCATATGAAAATGTACTGAGAATAGAAATGTAACTTTCGACAAAATTTGCAACTGACAACTTGCTACAGATATTGCTGGAATTTGTTTGAAAATATCATAGCTACTTTGATTTATGTCGAAACGAGACTTAGTGGGACTGAAACCTCAGAGGTGTACATCCTTAAAGTTAATAGTCAGGCAATGTAACCAGTCTAAATGCGTTCGTTGGCCTTCCAAAGAAAATAAATATGTTTTATTTCTTCGCATGCAAAGCGAATTTGATAGGAAGATTTATTTTCTTATTTCATAAAAAATTACATTGGATATATTAACACCATTTCATCGACTTTAGCCTTCCTTTGCCCGACTATTAATCGCAAATATAGTTGTTTTATCAAATACTGAAGCAATATCAAACAGTAATGTTAGTAAGCATGCATGCACTAATCCCATTACTGTCGGCAAATGTATTACATATAACTATGACTTCATCACATCGAATACTTTTCTTCATTGCACAATACACCGATAAAACTTCAGCAAATGTGATTATATCTCAAACGAGATAATTTACAAATGTACGTGTGTTACAATGTGAAACTGACGCGATCGAGAATGTTTTCGGTACATAACGTTGTGTATGATACATAGATAACGACTTTATTTTATTAGCATAGGTAGGATAGTAACATCTGGGTAGATATCGATTTGATATGAATTTATACATTGATTTTATCAGTTCATGCATTCTGGTACCAATGAAGTACATTAACGTTCAATTTCTAATCTTATTTGATTCGATGATGTTGAGCAGAATGTGTTTAGATGTCGGATGATAATGATCGGAACGATTAATTAAAAATTATAATAATATTATGATTAAGAATTATTACATTATGATTTTTATAACTCACCTTTGTTCCGCTTATAAGGAGTGGAAGCGGTGCGATAGAGGCGACGAGGACGAGAATTAGCGTTCGTAAAGTCCACAGGTCCCTTAGGACCACTGTCCGTCTCATCATTCTGAATAGTAGATCTAGTGGTTTAGTAACTGTTGTCCTGGTTGTTAGAGTAACTGTGGTTATAGTTACTAGTCCTGGCAGTTGTTGTACAATGTAACTGAAATCCTAGTTGTGTTAGTAACTGTTGTCTGGTTGTTAGAGTAACTGTAATATTGGTTATAGTTACTAGTCCCGGCAGTCGTTGTACAATGTAGCTGAAATCCTGGTTGCGTTAGTAACTGTAGTCCTGGTTGCTATAGTAACTGTAGTCCTGTTATAGTAACTGTCGTCCTGGTTGGTGTAGTAACTGTTGTCCTAGTTGGTGTAATAACTGTCGTCCTGACTGTTACAGTAACTGTTCATGTAGTCCTGGCTGTTACAGTAACTGTTCATGTAGTCCTGGCTGTTACAGTAACTGTAGTCCTGGTTGGTGTAGTAACTATTGTCATGGTTGTTTCACTAACTATATTCCTGATTGTTCCACTAACTGTATTTCCTAGTTATTTTTGTAACTGTAATATTGGTTGTTATGGTAACTATAGTTCTGAATCTGATTTTAAGTAGATGACATCAAATCACACAACTCACATAGTGTAACTATCGGAAATTTCATGATATATTATATCCATGGTAAAATACGTCAATTATACATTGTATCAGAGATTTAACTCTGATTGTATGTAGCATAATTGCCAACATTTGTTTATAAGACACGTAACATATTTACCTCGATGTCGTTATCTGTTGTGTTGTTTATCAGTGGTGTATCACTGAGTGTAGCAGCTCGTTGAGGAGACACGCTAACTTATCTGTACGTGTTTATGTGAAACGTTGTACTATATCATTACTTTATCCTATACACATCATTAATTCTTGTCGTCACAGGATTGAATACAAATCAAATATGTAATCTTTGGTACTACAGAAGAAAAAAAGAAAGAAAAAAATAAGCGCTCATATCCATAAATTCTCCGTTCGATTTTAAATATAGAAATTTAAAATGGCACATTTTCTCATTTATTCATTACCAATCCTAGATATAAGTACAGGGACCGAAAACCCCAAACATGTTTCAAGATCTTACTATTTACATGTAACCCCTATAAAGAATACTACGTCCGAACAAGAGACAGAAAATTCTAGATCTGCTACCTGATCTCAACATCCATAATACATAACGGTGTGGTAAATATTCATATATCACAAAAAAGGAGAATACAGAATTTCCTATTTAGGACCATATAATTTATTCGTTTGTTTAAAACATGTAAAGATGAATCGACTGAGGAAATGTTTAGTGTCATAAAATTGTGTATAATACATTGATAATAACTTTATTTTATTAGTACATTTTTGTATAGATAGGAACATCTGAGAGGATATCGATTTGATAGGCATTCATATGAATTCACCTATATTGTTTTATAAATTTACACATACTGTTACTGTCCTTGTCATCATTTTATGTTGTATATTTTATATGTTATCTGTATATCTTTAATATTCATAAATATGGTATTTTTATTATTTTAAGCATTGGTGCCACGATCGTTGGATTTCATCGGGTTATGAGAACAAAAATGTTTGCAACCTTTTGTGAGAATCCGCTACGCAATACTTGTTATAAATTTTATAATCTATTTGATTAAATAAAATATGTTTAAATGTTACATGCTAGTGATTTTTTCAAGGGATTATTTATTCGAACCAATACTCAACGTCGATTTCTCTGTTGTGACGTCACGATAATGTCGGAATTTGACGCCATTCTCGGATTTTTTTTTTCATATTGGTATGCAAAAAAAGTATTAGCCAATCACAAAGCCGGATTTAGTATAAAAACAACGAAAAATTAAATGATGTTATTTATACAATGTTTTTGGTTATTATTTCTGATTTATCAGAAGTACGTACGTGCGTCTCAGAATCCGGATCCAATGCTAATGAATTAGTAGTTGGAGAAAGGTATTCGCATTTGTAAACGAATGTTTTACCTTAAAAGTATCAGAATGGTTTTATCAAGCGTTAAATACAGTTTGAGTTCAATATACTTTACATGTAGCTTTATGTAATGAAGCGGGACCAAATAGTCATTGTACATATGAGTCATAATGATGAACCTATCGAGACCCTGTCCAAATATTTGTCTCCTAAACCGCTGTTGATTGCTGAGAGGTTCAAATTTCATAAGCGTGGTCGGAAAGAAGGCGAGGGTGTACGAGACTACATTGCACAGCTGAATTTTTTTTCGGAACATTGTGAAATCGAAACGGTACTGGACGACGCGCTGCGTGACCGATTTGTTTGTGGTCTCTCTAATGAGATTATTCAACGGAAATTACTATCGGTAGAACTCTAACCTTCGGTGGATATCGCAGTAGCTATGGATACGGCTTCTAGATGTACAAAACCAGTCCACAGTACGAAATTAAATAAACCTAAAACTGTCAAGTCTAACCCCAAACCATGCTATCAATGTCTACGGACAGGACATGACCAGCAAGACTCTTTTTACATGTCAGGAAAAATGCAGGAAATGTGGAAAGATAGGTCATATTCAAAATGTCATGTCGACAGGATGTAAACAAAGCGACAGGAAGTAAAGTGGCAATCAGTAAACTATGGAATAAATCATCAAAACAAAAGGAATCGAATAAGTAATTGGTCTTTAATTTGCAATTAAAAGATCAAATATGTAATTGTGATGCATATTAATTCATTTTGAACTATTTCTTATGTTAATTAGTTGCTAGAATTCGAATAAGTATTCAGGGAATCGAATAGGTAATGAAAGAAGGAACTAGGGACTAGGAATCAACTTCACGGAAATAGAGTTATACTCTATTGGCAGTAATAAATCCGAGTCATTCTGTATTACTCCACAGGTAAATGAAAATTCAGAAGTTTATGTTGTTTTGGAAAAGAGAAACTTAACCCTACTATAGTTACACTGAAAAACTATTCAGGTGAGCCTATAGCTCCGTGTGGAAAGCTGGATGCTACAGTTGAGCTCAATGGCAGAAAAGTAATCTCCCTTTATACGTAGTAGAGAAGGGAGGCCCTCCACTATTTGGACGCAGTTGGCTACGCTCTATCCGTTTAGACTTGGCGGAAATACATGCTGTATCAGGTTCAAAGGTCAAACTCTCCATTCCGACGTAGGAGGTGAAAAATATCGCGGAGGAGTACGCATATGTCTTTGACGAGTCGTTAGGGACTCGATTCAATTGAA
Organism: Argopecten irradians irradians; assembly: GCA_004382745.1. Lineage (NCBI taxonomy): Eukaryota > Metazoa > Mollusca > Bivalvia > Pectinida > Pectinidae > Argopecten > Argopecten irradians. The sequence goes on along the minus strand of SAYR01042817.1, from coordinate 406,218 downwards.
GAGCAGTGGTAAACGCAGTACGGCCAGAGAACGTAACTCACCTGCGTGCTTTCCTTAGCTTAGTGAATTATTATGGGAAGTTCATGGAAAATCTATCGATGTTGTTAAGGCCACCACATCATCTACTGGAGAAGAATGTACCCTGAAAATGGACAACGGAATGCCAGCAAGCATTCAACAATGTGAAAAACATGGTGGTAACAGACAGTGTTGGCGCACTATGACCCTAACTTACCAGTTGCATTATCATGTGACGCATCTCCGTATAGATTTGGCGCAAGTTTCCAGACGGAACAGAACGGCCCTTCAAATATGCTTCACGATCCCTTAACAACGCTGAGAAAAAAATATTCACAAATTGACAAAGAGGCACTAGGTATCATTTGGGCGATCAAGAGATTTAATGTGTATTCACTCTGGTGACAGATCACCAACCTCTGGTCTCTATATTTAGCCCCCAGAAGGGAATATCGACTACAAGCTCATCACGTCTTCAGCGCTACGCGATATTCTTGTCCGGGTATGATTATACAATTAAATACCGAAACACAAACCTACACGGTGATGCGAGTGGACTTTAGCTCGTTAGAAGACACTGTAAGGCCTGACGTAACGAACGGAAAGGACGGAACTCCAACACGTGAGCCAAGTTAACGCCAAAATGGTGGATTCTAGGAACAGTTGTGGAACACCTAAATTGACACAGCCTCCTAGTGATGCTAGTCGTCGTTATCCGTGCAGAGCTCGTCGTGTTCCTAAGCGGTTAGATTTGTGATGGATTATCAGTGTTTGAGGCATAATAATCCTCGGATAATTCATGGAACCCTAGGCCAGAGGCAGAGGACATTATGGTAGGATTAGGAAAGATATTTTACAAATGCTAAATGGAGCTGTTTGTCCGAAGATTATACTGTGAAGGTATGACGGAAGTACTAGAAATGCCTACTGAGGATACGAGGATGAAAATTTCCATGACTTATTTTCGTTTAATTAATCATTCCACTGTCCTTTCTTCAAAGCGTGTATCGTTTCATATAACACAACAATTAATTTTGATAATGATAGGAAAAATGTGGCACTGTAGTCGCAGAATTAAACTACATGTATTTATAGAATAATCACGTTTTATGTGCCGATTGATGCATTTGCCACAAAACCTTTGAATCCCTCTATGGCGGCCATGCAACACCTCCTTTGAAAAGTCTTCGTAGTGATAATGACAGACGATATACTGGATGTCTAAATAGAGGTTTAATGCAAGTAAAAATGTACAAATCATATATGACATCTGCGATAAATAACTCATATTGAGTCGTACTAACATTCGGATGTATCAGAGTGATTTCCGTTTCACTCCATCATGCAGTAAGGGGTAAACGAAGGGAAGTAACTCTTATAGATCATGATGCCTCACTAAAGACTTGGGTAGAAATGAAGTGGCGGTTTAGTACCCTCTGGTATAGTATAATACCCTGTTCCATCATGGTTCCAGCACACTGCCTCATCTTGCCAAACATATATGTACGGAACTGGCATAGGCGGACGCTGGAATAGGTCTCTCAAATTGTTAGCATCAAACCTCCATAGCAACATTTCGTGCTTGGTTTTCACGAGTACGGCTGTCCCATCCGGAGAAATGTCACCTGCCACTGGATTCTTTTCATCATCTGTATTCAGATTCATCTGACCGATTGCGGTTATATGAACTCTGCTGTTTGCATTCCAAGCGCTTTTAGGAATGTGATAGTATCCGCCATCACCCCCTCGTTGTATTGCTATCATGTACAGTTCCCCAGATGGGTCGACCATTAGACTATCAGATCCTAGCTCGTCGCAGCTGAAGAAATAAACAAGTGAGCTTAGAAGAAATGATAATTTTGTAATAAATCATACAAATTACGATTCCGTCTAATTTGTTATACGAGTATAAAAGACTTTGACATGTCATGATTCAAATTACTAATTTCACTTTAGAACGTCATTGGACACTGGAAAGAATCGAGTAAAGCATTTGTCCTTGTGAGGAAAGGTTCCTATAAAGAGGTTTATGCTTCTGTTACATCCATTGTCAGTATAATGTGACCACAAAGAACACAAAGCGTGTCCTTGAATGACATTAGGTTTTCATACGACTTGAATGTCGTCAACCAACCAACCAACCAAAGTTACTCTCTATGAGTCACAGTAAGTCATTGAAGGCTCACTAAATATTATATGTAATTACAATATCAAAATCACTTCTATTCCATATTCAAATGCCATGTTAAACAATTTACATAACTGCCCTACCAGATGATTAAATCGAATCTGATTTCAATAAACATAAGGATTTTAACTTATCTTAATAAAATATCTCTAATGCAAGAGAGTTCGACTGCTTGATAAAAAATATCAAAGTTATATAAATAATCCATATTCGTGGTTGTATAATACATTTAGAATTGAAAACAAAGGCAGAAAATTTCTTATTTCTAACATACCTGTACTGGAGCATTTTTTCGTACGTGATATTTTTGCTTCCTTTAACCGAATCCGGCTCCTCAATTAGATATATATTATCTGCTGCCGGATGCCCTTTGTCCGTTCCAATGTCACCGATGAAGATACAGCTGCTTCCGGACCGGAACGGACATGGACCAACAGCGATGTCTTCCCAATCAGCATTTACGGCATTTGTCAGCGTAAAACTCCCAATCACCTGGGCTGTAGTCGAATCAATTGCAAATATAGTTGGGCCTGCGTGGTGATGGTCGTTATGGATGTACAAAATGCCCGGATGTTTGCGACTGGCAGCACATCCAGAAATCTTCATAACTCTGCTGTCTTCTACATTTCCAATTAATGTCCCATTCTCAAAATCAAGGTCTGGAGTAAAAACAATATGGAACATATCTTTTGTGTTGTTGACAAATGTCGCACATTTGCTGCTTGCCCGAGATACTCTGGCCCTGACACCAGACTTCGACATTATGACAGATAGATGTCCTAAAGCAGACATCTATCTGTCATAATGTCGAAGTCTGGTGTCAGTGCCAGAGTATCTCGGGCTAATTTGCCGAATATAATTGTAATAATTCTACCATATATGCTGCATATTTCCGTCATCAGTGCTTTTTTGTATCTCATCTCATCTTTGCTGAAGCATATTATCAGAAGTCGTCGTACTTCACAATTATTAGACAACAAGACTAACCGCAGTCTCTGTACAGTATACCTATAGCTAGCTACCATAAATGTGCTGAAACCTGTACAGATATATAGGATATCATAATTGGTATGACACTATATAGCATTAGCATTAGCTTTATAATGTAGGAGATATCAATAGAGTCAACAAGGTCAAAACTTGAAATTAGGTAATGTTCTGTTTGGCTTTAGAACATTCTACCATATTACCATGTATAAACAAATAGGTAAAATAAAGATACTTGCTGACTTGTTTGGGAAAACAAAGAATGATCTGGGAGTTTATTTTGATAATTCTAGAATTAATTTTTCTATAGCATTATTTAAGTTAGAATTTAACTACAATGTATATCAGTATATGCACCAGCATTTATAAAGAATGAAGTATTGTACAGAACCATATTAAATGGGAGGGATAGTATAAAGAATGTGAAATAGTGTCATCTATCAGAAAAGGAATGACACGAAGTGAAAGATCTAGTACTTGAGTTTCAGCATTTGTTTCATGATACACCATACAAAAACCGACGTCATCTATCACGACTTGGATGTGAATGATGCACAAACTGTTAATCCTCTGAAGGAGGAACATGTACTGATTCCTAGGTATGACTGGATACTACAGATAAAAGTGCCGTTATAGTAATTCCACTTAATGCTTTTTAAAACAGATGTCTGGTCAGATGAATGTAAGTTTACCTTTGAGAGCTTAAAAGCCATATATCAAACCAGTTCTGGCCATCCAATGAGCTATTTCTAGAAAAATGTTTGGCGAACACTAGAGAAATTATTTCACAATTGAGAACGAATGTTTAGTAATGTTGGCCTTGAACCAACTTGATGTGTATCTCTGCACTATATATAATTGTGCCTGTATTGGTTCTAACCGACCACAACCTTTGACATTGATTCATGGGGAAAATGAAAAACAAAATACAAAATTCTCAGATGGAGTCTAACTTTGCAATGATACAATCTTGACATCAACACGCCAAAGGTAAAGACAACATTCTGGTTGATTCTTCATTAAGAATATAAAAATGTTACTTGATATTTCAATAAAGTTTCCATTCGCGGTCCATTCAAAATATTGATAACCTACTCACCTTTATCATTCTATAGAAACACCAGAAAGATACTTTAATTCATAAATAAACGTGTACGTTTATTAACTTAGCAAAGTAAATGACGGAGACAGATTATTTTGTTATTTTAGGTCAAAATGTGTAAATAAGGTGCTGAACTGTTTTTCTATCGGACATTCGTGAATATTACTATGTATCTACAAACATGGTTATTTGTTGACTCTTAGAAGGAACACAGAATGATCTATTTTTGGAATAGAATGCGGGTTTTTTTTTTAATGATTTTGGATAATTCTAGAATTTGTCTTCATCATTGAAGTTGGGATATAAAGCTATATACATGCACAACAATTTTACGAGTGCTAAACAGAACTAGTTTATGCATTATCAAGAATCATATATAGTTATGTTAGAATGGAATTGGAGAGATATAGTTAGTGACATATTAACTGTGGATCATTACAACACATTGTGTGGATATACATTTTGATTGTCTGGAACTTCCTTAGAACATTCATATTCCTTTGTAGATTTGTGAACACTTTTAATTCGGAACTGTAAAGATTATACAAGGACATTCGTTTATAGATAAGCAACAATGTATTGCTCTTGTACCACAACCAACAACTTTAGATATTGTAAGCTTTCTCTGTACAGTCTGTACCTCAGTTCATTTGAATATATATTTTTAAATTGTGTTTTTAGTACAGGCTTGAACTGCTCTCGATCATTTTCACATAAAAACTGATTATCATCATTTCTTTGTAAAACATAACGTAAACCCGTCTATTTCAATAACAACTCTGGCCAAAATGGATGTTACTATGAAGAATTGGTGGATAAGTCATTTTTGAACCAATTTTGAAGGAAAGGAATGAAAATAATTAAAAGTTCACTTTGTAGGTTAATTTAAATCAGATGTTTAGATTCATTCTATGACATAGATATTAGAAAAGTGATTCGAATAACTACCTGCAGAGTCATGAAGAAGAAATCCCAATGACAGATTTAAACATGGTGCTGAGAGTGCCAGGAGGAGGAGAAGCGTCATTTTGAAGCTTAACTAGCCTTATAGAAGGTCTAGCAGGACTCTTGTACGTAAACCATTGTGTATATATACTAACAGCTAACAGATAAGGAAATACAATTGCGAAATTTGTCCTCTAGGGCCTCTATCTAGTCTTAAGCGGCAGAAACTAGGTTAGGAAATGACATAATTTGATCTTGTAATAACATATAATTTATAGCTTTTATGCCTATATTTTGTTCAAAAGAATCGTCCGAACATCCAGGCAATGTATCAAGAATAAAAAATGCTTAACACTAAATTGTCTCTTGAAAAGGACCAAGATATTATGCAATGGACTTGGACTTATATGGCGTTCATAAACTATCTTGAAAGGCTTCTAGATTTCTTCCCAATTCCAGGTCGGTTATCTGTCAAGGTCCTAATTTTCATAAGAGTAGAGTAACTTCATCCCAACAACCTGGCTAGGTTCCTTAGAACAATCACAGGGCTTTGGCTCTTTAGTTCGGATACCTACATATATACATGTATGTAATATAGAGGCTACACAACGAGTGGTTGTTGGATATGGAATTTATTCCACACGAGTGAGTTTATTTTTAAAGTTACTAAAGACACGAGGTTTAGCAAGTGTCTATTTTTACTTTTTAAAAATAACTTACGAGTGTGGAATAAATTCCATATCCAACCACCACGAGTCGTGTGACCTGTTTCTTTCACAAATTATATTCGTTTTTAGCCGATAGAAATACGACGAGGATATAAGGTAATGTGTGTTGGCCCAGATATGCAAATATAACGTGGTGATATTTTCATAAGCAAAAAGTCATTATAATCAATATTCAAAAGTTATATTTTGATAAAGAGTCCATTTATATAAATGTCTTCCAATTGGGAACAACTCTAGAATAAGATATTTCTAATTAAACGTATTATTTTTTTCAATGTTACTTCAACAATATAACACTCATTGTCGGACTATATAAAAGCATGCGCATTGCAGAGTAGTGCCGTTTAGTTCCCGCGAAATAATCATCAAGACATCGTTATCAAGTTCAAGTGCGTTTCAAACTATTTTAATCTACCAAACTCACTACTATTAAGATCATTTTGCGTCAAAACGAGTTACACAAATAATTGAATCACAAATAAAACGTCGCCTTTTTTACACAACGACCACCTTACATACTGCACGCTTTAATTTCCAAAAGCAGTTTTGACGTCATGCGGCGATCACAAAATATCATGACGTCACTCGATTATTGATGACGTTGACTAAAGATTAAGTTGCACTGTAGTTCTGTCAAAGTTCACCTCGTCAGCCAATCAGAATGCGGACAGAGGTTATACCACCTATAAAGTATTTTACAGCTACATCGTTTATTTGATACCCTGAGAGTCGAATAACACCGCCTAAAGTGGCAGAAATTTAGATATAACACTACGGAACTTCAGAAAAAGAGTATGGTTTTTTATCAAATTGTATCAGATATGACTCATGATAAGATAATAAGTGCTTGAATAAGGTATTTTTATACTATTTTCTTATTTATGAAACAGTCAAAGATGAAATATAAGGGTAACTCGTCGCTTCAATGCAATGTTATATTACACACTTTGATCATCCATTTGTCAGCTGTTTGTACGGAACGCAGATTGAAAAATGTTAAAAATCCTCAATTTTCCATATGAATTATGAAACCTGATTATACTGACAGTTTATATATGAAAGATTATTGAGAAATAATTGTGGACCAATCTCTGTGTCTGTAGTTACCGCCATTGAAATAAAAATAATAAATTCATTGATCAAAAGTACATGTACAACACGTACACTTGTAGGCCCCCTACATTACGGGAGGCAATGT
>SAYR01042817.1:365398-381473 GCA_004382745.1 Argopecten irradians irradians | reverse complement strand
ATTGAAATTGATGATAATTCTGTCTTCACTCCAGATGCGCATAACGAAAAGGCGATCACATGAGATGCGTGCGCATATCACCAGCTCCATACTTAAAGCCAAATGAGTGAACACTTAACAGGCCCCATAAGAATAGCAATAATATAAAATAAGCTAAATCCCATAAAAGAAAAAGGACGGCGCGTGCCAAAAACAGGGCGGGCATGTGCATCCTTCTTACCATCTGGAGTGAAGACAGAATTATCATCAAATTCAACTTACAGGTAAGTACTCATTTAATATCTTAAAATTCTGTCTTCAACTACAGATTTAGGCTTACTACGGGATTCCCATCGAGAGTTGCCCTGTGTAGCCCCGCTGACAGGAGCGGGGGCCCAAACCGAGTCCTTTCTTCTGCCGTCGACTATTTAGGCTGCATTACGTCCTAGCTGCTGCGACCTGATCACTCGGTTTAGGTGCCGTGATTTGTCCTAGTCAGTTTGTCATTAGACATTTTACCCGAGACTTTGGCAGTCTTTCGCCTTTACTCTTAGCGAGTTTCTAGACTTCCATGTTGTTCAAGATGTGTCCTCCAACAAAGTCAAACTCTGCCCCAACAATTTTGGACGATTTCTGCTAACATCCAATTATGGCGGCCATTCATTCGCGCCAAATAGCCAGTGGTCAAGGTCTTGACCCCACGGGGCTCCAGAAACGCAAATACTCGCAGTTTAACTTCATTAAAGTCTCTAAAAAACTCGCCAAACTTGAATAGAACCAATATCTTGTCAATCAAAACACCATTCACATTAAGCTGATATTTGAAGTGTTTAAACGTATTAAAAATGAATGCAATATAGGATGGATGTGAAATATTTTCACATCCAAACCCCTCTGGTAATTGATTCAACGCCTATGACTGGTGATATGCGCCACGACATCTCATGGGATCCCTAGTACCTAATACTGTAGTGAAGACAGAATAACAACAATGCGAGAAAAAGTCTTACCCAGCTGCTGCTTGAGAAATGCAAGCATAAGTTGCACTTCTGTTACAGCACCAACATTGCAGGATTCGTCGCGACAGTTTTTACATGGAAGCTGTGTTGTTCTCAATGTTTTCCAGGAACGCCAAACTTCCTATCCTTCCAACAATGTGCCCAAGTCTGTAAGACTGCCAAAAAACATTATGCATATTATGTGGAATTTGTCCAATTGAAATGATTTCGATTAAGTAATAATGTTCTTTATCGGTATATTCACGTCAGCCCGGCCGTCAGTTAAGGCATGAGCCGCATTTCGATAGGTACAAGAAAGCCCGCAAGCTAGCCCAAAGAATTGCAAGAGGCCAAGTGGGCCTGTATCGCTCACGCGCGTTTGTAATGCCAAGTCCAGTTACACTGGTTAAAAGACAAGCTACAGCGCAGCTAAAACACTTTGTTAAAATTTGACAATTTACCCCTAAAAATAGTTTGAACAGTATCAATTACAACCCTACAAATATTCCTATTACACATCTTTAATTATTATTAAGAGGCACTTACAACCAGAAATAATATCAAATAAATATTATTTGTAAATTTTAAATCAGAAGAATTCAAGTCATCCCTTCAAGAAAGTCTTGCCATCAAACTGATTGTTCCAGATAGATATTTGCATAATTGCTAAGTCTTTTGTCATTAGATTACTTTTATAACAATAACCACATTTATCTTTTTTTCTAAATATATCTTGTTTAAGTTTTGGGTTTATTACAAAAGCTGCCGAGTTGTACCTCTCTTTTCAACAACTGCGAGCTACAATTACCCATCCCTTCAAAAATTATCTGCATATAATATCTGACAAATATGACTGTCTAGCGCCCAATGATATTTCACAACATTAATGATTTGTAATCCGCACTCAAGGGAATTAAGCCGCAAGAAGTAGGCATTTTAAAGGCCCAATTTCTTTCAAGTGCTTCCCCCCCTTCTGAGTCATTGCCTCCTCTCCCCAGGCCGTTTTTTATGAAATAGCTTTATGCACATAAGCAAGGCGGACGGCACCCACTGATGGGACAAAACACGATGACAATATGTCATGGAATATACATGTATTCTGTTTAACCCAAACCGCCCAATACTTGATAGAGTACCTTGGATCAGAACACCAGACGCCTAGTTACTTTATCAAAACCGAGGTTGCTGCGCTGCTGTTGCCTGCTGCCTGCCCATCGTGTTGACATTGACTTTGCCGAGCAAAGGGACATAACCCCACCGAACACTAACCTAAGAAAATATAATTTGTATTATTTTCGTTGAGAATGTAAAAATATTTCTCTTCAATATAAAAGCATACAATTCAGATTAGTAAAGCAACATAGGCTAGCAAATATCCGCAGCCGCTTCCAGACCAAGAAGTTTAAACAGCTATCCATATATAACCATACTACTAACTTACATTTCCATGCCATCAATCCATGAAAAGACATAACTCTTTTCACCCCTATGAACTTTAGTGGACTCTACCATCCAGTGATCTGCCGATTGCCGGTCCATTGTAGACTACAGTGGTGGCCTGAAAGGATTAAATAGACTTATACATGCGTCTTTTGATCCTCGGCTATTTTGTTGCAACAAATTATAGAAATACAAAGGCCAGAAAACTATTTAATTCTAAAGGAAATATATTTAATTCTGAAGAACTAGTCTGCTTTCATGCCCATTCTTTCAGTTTGTTAAATCTAATTAATTCTGGCGTATGCCCTAGCATTTATTTGGCAAAGGAAAGCTTATTTTATCACGCATGGCTGAAAATCTTATCAGAGGGAAGCCATTACATAACTGTAGCCCACTTTGCTAACGGCTCATTATAAAGCCTGGAAGATGCCAAAGTTGCTAGATAGAAATAGCACGGATTGTTGCAGCCGAATTATAAGCAACACAGTCTAAGCTGCCCAGCCAACAGAGGCTATCCAAATTATACAGCTAATAACATACCTTCAAATACAGGACAACTTTTTTTTGTCCGTCACTTGACATTCTTTGTCTTCCAAATCACCATTAAGTTTGAAACAGGGGGGGTGTTTTGTCATAGGCGAAACTTTTAATGCCTGGAAAAAAAAAATATTAAAGGGGAATTATTTTGACCTTGGAAAAATCATTAAGCCTCTTTTAAGTCTTATCCCTGTTGGTTAAAAAATTTCGTGCCAGGTCCCTGTGCTATGTACTACAGGCTACAATTCCGTCTTTGCATATTACAGAATTAGCTCCCTTGTGGGTAGGTATCGATTGTTACGTCATTATTTTGTGAGCGCAATTCACGTCGTTTTCTCCGAAACGTATGACGTTACGCTTGCAAACACATGACGTCACAATCAATATCTACCCGCAAGTGCAGATAACTCTGTAATATGAAAATTCGGAATATGTAAACCCATGATTTTGATTAAATTGTACATTTCGCGAGGTATTAATTTTCGCAAATTTAGACAGATCCGCAAATTTAGCTAAATTGAAAGTAGACATAAAGGGTGGCTAACAATTATTGTTTTATTTATTTTAGTAGTATTTTCTGAATGAATATGTTGAATAATGACGTTGCATCTTTATATCATTTTATTAATGACGAATATAATCCAAATAATTAATTTTGTTAATTAATTGTAGAATAAGGTATCAAATGTGCATATATTAATGCAGAATAAGGTATCAAATGTGCTTATATTAATGCAGAATAAGGTATCAAATGTGCTTATATTAATGCAATATTTAAGCGTGAAATCATTTTGAACATCTAATTGCAATACATGTAGTTCTAGGGTGTAGAAATCGTAACCAATGGAACTCGACGATGGATATGTCTATGTAACCTTGTTAAGGTAAGGTCTTTCAGTAAGTTGCATACGTTGTTCCCAATTAGTTTATATCTTATTTTAACAATCAGAAATGTTTCATACGCTGTTATGCCTGCTTAAACTTGATGGTATTTAAAAAAAATATAATAAGTGCAAACATTGTGTTAAACAGGAAAACAGTAGAACATCGATGATTTATCTATAAAATGGAACAGACATTTGGCCAGTGATAATAATTTATTACTTGATGTTAACATTGATGACGTCATAATGTTCATGTTTTAGAATGTATTTCCCGATAGACTTCACTTTGGCATGTTTAGTTTATGTATTGTACCAAGATAATTCTGATAATTAAGTCGGTTATTTTCGTAGAGTTGATTGCAATTGTTCACATAACTTTTTGATCTGGGAAAAGTAATGAAATCGATAAATAATGACGCACCCTAATAGCCCATCCTGAAACATAAACGGAAATATTCAAATCGCTAAAAAGTATATAGTTATATTATTTTTCGCTTTTTAGTCCAAATTGTTAAAATTGTGATATGTGAACACATCCAGCTATACCGTAATAAAGTTGAATTACCTTCACTGTGTATACTAATTAATTATAACAACACAAATAATTGGTCCGATTCAACATTTAATACAGAATAATGAGATAAAATATATTCTGATTAAATAAGGTTGCATGAAAAATATAAAATTTCCTTATTATAGGTACATATCAACAATTGGAACATCGACATTGAAATTTTAATTGAAGAATACAAAATACATGTATTCATTTATCTTCATGAAAGACATATATAAATATTCAATACACCAATATTGACAACAATGTATAAGGCATTATGAATTATAATACTGATGCAAATCCTAAACAAATTTCTAAAAAATTGGAAGAATCCCTAATGCTTTATATAGCCATATTTTTAAAATGTATTTATTATAAATCTCATTGTTTGGTATTGATAAAATGCAATCTAATTAATATTAGTCTTGTAATGTCACTCCCACTACGATACTCTACGTTACGCTCAATACAAGATCTAACGAACATTTTTCATTTGAATTCAAATTTAGGCCAGGGGTCATGCTGAGGTGAACCCGAACGGGGCATTGTTAGATCTTGTATTGACGTGACGTAACGTATCGTAGTGGGAGCGGAATTACAAGTCTAATTCTAATTAGATTGGATAAAATGCTAGTAAATATAGTAAATGATGCTTTTGATCATGACTAGTATAGTAATTGTATTAAAAATATCAAAGTAAGAGTATCAAAATGATCAATGTACCATCAATTATAACTGAAAGAAATATTCATTTATGTGCAATATTCAATAAACATGCATGTAATGTTGTAGGATAAAACTGAAATACATGTGTTCATTTCATTAATTATAAAGTTTACTCTTCCAACCTTACCATTATGCATACAGTCCCAGTTCATGTTCTCTATTCTAAAAAAGGCAAAACTGATATATTTCACAACCTGCACACATTTGGAATGTTTCATGTAGACATACAAATTTCTATTTTGAGTAAATATACATCCAATAAAAACATTACTTGTTTTGATTTAGTTCTGACTAAATAATACAAATATTGTATAAATATATATAAAACATAAATGTTTTGATTTAGTTCCGACTACATAATACAAATATTGTATAAATGTATATAAAACATAAATGAATATACATAATACAAATTTACCATGATAATTATATCCCTAGTAACCATTTCATGTATACCTCTAGATACAGCTAATCACATATATGTACATTTAAGTCAGCAAGTGTCAATCCTCATATGGACAGAACAAATTTTTTTTTTCTAGCAGTATTTTCTGTCCCATAATTATACTCTGATATTCACACACAGCCATTCCGTGTATACCCTATAACATTATAAAGAGAGAGGATTAAGTTAAGCGATGCCTATTGACATTAAACATCTTTTTTATCAATAAAATATATTCTACTAATTGGAAATTCACAACCATGCAACAGATTTTGCCAGTATTATAAGGAGTGATTCTATCTATTCCTGTCTTTTTCTTTGCTCCTTACAAAATACATGAAATAGATCTACATTGTGTAAAATGTCATGGTACAGTGGCAATTGAAGTGTGGCAATATATATACATGTAGCAACATACGGCAACATGTATTGCAAAATGGCCAACATGTGGCCATGGGCTGCTTACTGTATCAAAATTGAATGTTTGAGTAACAATTTAAGGGATAAAGTTTACATTTCCAGTAAATCCTGGCTGGATCTCTTGATTGAATAAGCTGCAGGGTTTTGGCATGAAACTCTCGACAAGTCAGTGTATTTTACTTCTTGGTCAGATCCGCATAGGGTTTCCGCTTAAATCAGCACAGATGTACGCCTGGTCCTTTACCCTTGGCTCCTACAATACAACCCATCAGGTTCCATGTCATATTCTCATCAAACATTGCCTATGATAAAAAGCTCAGATGCAATTTAAACAATACATTTGTACATGACTTCATTATTGTGTATGGGCATGTATATATAGGATGTATTGATAATTATAATATTAAATATCGTGAAAAGAGTCTACAGTGAGAACTAAATAAATATCATTAATTATAATAGAAGATACCGTATATTGGTTACAAAGTTGATGAGACAAAATTAATGAACATTTTTTATTAATGATACAAACTGCATAATATTTATCAAATTTCATCCTACACTAAAACATATCAAATGTTTGCATAATTGGTGTAAGGTTTTATCTTAGAAAACTTCACAAAGTAATCAACTATTCAAATTAAAACGATGTAGATAAAATTGCTTTTTCTTTTAAAATATGTTTGCAACCTATTTTCATTTCTTTTATATAGAACTTGATAAACTTTCTTATACTACATGTAGTAACATATTACTAGGATTAAAGCATAAATAAATTTAGTTCATGTTAATTAATTGTCTTCATACTATCAAGCATCCATATTTTGTCATTGCTGTTTGTCCTAACTTATATACATATAGGCAAAGAAATCAGACATGGTGTATAATTTAAGAATTAAATGAGACTTACCTGTAAATCAATTTCGTTGGTGTTTCATGTTCACGATTTTACTATTTCGTCGTCTTTTATTTTCGGAGAATTATCCTAGCCTTTGAAAGCGTTATTCCTATGTACCACAGGGACCTGGCACGATTTTTTAAACTAACAGTATACATATATACTTATTATAAATATATGTATACAACGTCATTAACGTCGTTCCTATGAACACTCTAAACTCTGTTAGCACGAAATGATTTCAAAACTTAAGATCTTATTTACTTTTGTTTATATATCGTTCAAATAGATTATTTATTCTTTACGTTAAGATCCGTCGCTTCGTGCGTAAAGGGGTTTCCCACGCCTAAAAAAAGTGATGCCAGCGAACCGGATATGTAGATTGATCAGTGAAGCGTACGCAAGGGAGGTAACTGAGGCGGGAACCAGTCTAATTATTTTGAGAGCACAATTCACGTCGATTTCTCTAAAACGTATGACGTTACGCTAGCGAACGCATGACGTCACAATCAATACCTACCCGCAAGGGCAGATGACTCTGATTATAGATGCAAAATGCATTAGGATTTCATCATAAAATTGTAACAAAATGTAAGTATCAGCATTGAACGTCTTTCAGTTGGCATTCATTGCCAATATGAATGCAAATTCAACATGAAGTGCTAGCGTTTCATGGAATTTGCCTCAGTCCAGTTTGCATTCATATTGGCTATGACTGCGAACTGAAAGACGTTCAATGCTTAAATAAACAATCTCTTTTTAAAAAATTACAAATTCATTTTGAATGAAATCCTTTCACAATTATATCATTCAACTATACGAATGCCGAGGTCATTTTTCCCTTTACGGGATGATCATGTAACAGACTAGGTCTACCAATAATTATTTTATTGTCAATTTTTTATTCATTTTATGTATTGATGTCCCCATTATTTTTTTAACATCATCGGGATGTGAAAGACATATGGTTTGTAACTGTGTGAATCCGCGTAGCGGATTCTCACAAAACTTTGCAAATACAAAGTTTATAATTGATTTTCAGAGTACGATGCCATTGATTTTCCGATTGATTATTTGTTTTATAAATTAATACGCAACGTCGACGTCTCCATTTTGACGTCATAATAACGTTGAGTTTTCGCGCCATTCTCGGATTTTGTCTTCATTTAAGCATTGATGTAACCATTTTTAACTTCATCGGGGTATGAGAGAAATTTTGTTTGCAAACTTTTGTGAGAATACGCTGCACACAATTTGCAAACAAAATTTACTTCATAACCGGATTAAGTTAAAAAAATGTTACATCAATACTTATAAGTAATTTTACAGACTACTTGATAACGTTAGATACGTTTAAACGAACAATTCCATTGAATTTCCAATGGATTATTTTTTCTAAATCAATACACAACATCGACGTCTCTATGGTGACGTCTTGATAACGTCGGATTTTCGCGCCATTCTCGGATTTTTTCTTCAAAGTAGTATGAAAAAAAGAGACTGCTAATCAGAAAGGCGGATTTTGTATGAAAACAAGTAAAATTAATTATAGTGTAATATGAAGGAAAAAAATCTGCAAATTTAGTATGAAAACAAAGAAAAATTAAATCATTCCTTTGACAAGGAAATGTTTCAGTAGTTTGTTATAAGCTATATCATTTACTAGATACTGCTTTATCGTTTAATGACATGTCATTTTCAATCTTTCCAAACATTATTACGGTTATCATTATGCCGAATTATTTAAGAATGAGACTATGGTAGATTTAGTCAGATGCTCTATCATCAATTATTCCATAAATATTTCTGTTTAATACTACATGTATATCGTATTATATTCTATGAAATACTTCACATTTTTATGTACTAAAATGTCCATATTATCAAACCACGAATAATTCACAGAAATATGTTTCTACCATGTTTATCTGCTTATCTATGATATACTTTAGCACATCTATGATGTTCTATCTGCAATGGTGAATGATTCAAATATTATATTAAAACGATAATGGTATACAAAGGTAGACAACTCGTGTTAATCTTCTTATAGCGTTTCTGTCATCAAAATCTTCTTTTTTGTCGAAACATGAAATAAAACATTTTTTATTTACCGTCCGAAATGACGAAAGAGTATAACGCATAAAGTGGTAATGAACAATATAACAGGATTTTAACCATACAGCATTATTTATTAGTAAGCAAAGCAGTTAACGGAAAATTTAGGAAAAAGGCTACACAGAAGCTAGTTCTTCTGCCAGTTCATTTTTGAAAAAAAAAATAAAAATCAATTGTTCACAATAAAAGATATTCAACTATAAGTATTGAGGCGGTTGCGTTTTTTGTTGGTCACTCTATACGTGTGGTTGTATTCGAATCCTTAAGTGTACTAGATACACGATTACTTAATATCGCTATCTGCTATGTGTTGTTAGACCTTATTTCTCCTAATATTTTCCGTTAACTGCTTTGCTTACTAATAAATCACGCGTCATATGGCTGAAGATATTGGGATTTTTAATTGGGGAGAAATACCTTTGGTTATATTTGGGAGGTTTATACCTTTCTTCTGTTTAAAATATGTTTTTTTCTTGAAAAATAGTTTAATATAATTTAAATAATTTTAGCCGGGCTAATCGTTACATTTTAATTTACACACTTCTGGTTAATTATTGCGGAAATATGGGTGATGTGTAATAGAAAGCAGTGGTTACTCTCTTTCGAATTAGTATCTATGCACCTTCTTACTTAATGAGGTGATATACAGCGTTATATAATAATACACACATTATAGGAAGTGATTGATATTGTCATATGTGTTTTACTGTGACTAAATCGGAAAATAATCATCTCAAGAATGATTTTATGTAAAATTGTAGTGTAAAAACTTGAAAGATGCATACTCTCTATAGTTTTCATACAAGAAGAAACTCAGATTTAATTAACACAGTATTTAAGAAAAATACAACGAGTTTGTGCTTAACCTTCTGTAATACCATTACCTTGAAACCTAAGATTTTTTTTCACATAATTTATTAGTTGAATTAACAAAATATAAAAAATATTTATATGAGACGACCAACTTATGCTTCATTTGTTATTCGTGTGATTCTTGAGTATATGGTTTGTCTAAGTAATAATCCCTTTATGAATGAATCAATGATAGTTTGTCACTCACTATGAACATATTGAATTTAAGAACATCATTAGATGTGCTAACCGGATGTAGTGAATTGCACGCTTGAAAGATATAAAGCCACGAAAAAATTAAAATAAACAATTAACCATGTGAAACATATTTTCTGTGAATAATTCCATCGCAATAATTGTTATTTTCACATAACTCTGGATTCATAATGTTACTAGATGACCAAATTTCGGAAAATATTTAATAACCCAACTGAGAAAGTCTAAGTTCATTAAGAGCCTTGATCCAAATGACATTTGTAAAGTAAAAATTCAGGGATCTACAAACTCGAACCTCAAAAGCATGTTAAATAATCGTTGTTGCTAAAATAATTTACAAATAAGCTCAAAAAACATTTGAAATAAAGCATAAACTCAAAAATGATAAAGAATTCTTTTTTCAAACAAATTACAAGAGGAATTTATATTTGTGAATAGAGGAAAGAAAATACGAAAAGAATGGTTCATAAATTTACAAATGCTAAGTGGATTAGTTACTAAGTGTTTTATTATAACAAATATGACATATTATAAATTATCTACCATTAAATAAAAATGAAATTCTGTATGAATACAAATCATGTCTGAGTCTAATTGTTTGCTCTTTTTAATTGTGAAATTTCATTCCCGACTACACATAAATGATGTCAGAACGACCTCAGACTATAATACATTATAAACAGTAATACATGATTTCAAAAGGTATAACAAATGTGTGTTTGAGTATGTGATAAGGGATATAGATAACATGTCATTAAATCAGCACAAAAGCATAGTAATTTTCTTATGACTCAAAGTGAATATATTTAGCCTCTTATATAACAGCCATCATATAATCGTTCTGGAAATTATAATGATTTGGCGAAATTTCATCTGGCACGTGGTGAGACGCTCTCATGCTCTAGTCCGCGAATCCGTTTGATGATACTAAATAGCTAAGTGGACTTGACATTTTCTATACTAGAGTTTTTTTTATGATAAGGTTTTAATAGTTATGTATTATCTAATACTAAATTTGCATAATATGTATAATACTTTTTATCCTTCATGAGTGATAGTCAGATAATGTCAAAGATTCGCGGTATACTCACTCTTAAATAATCAAATATTAAAAAAAATAGGCAATATCATATTATAATAATTTTAACAATTTGTTTTACAATTTACAAAACCATTTCAATTAACGTAACACTGACACTTATTCTGTGAGTTAGGCAGTCTCTATGTTCCCTTCTTTGGTGCTTAATTCGTCATTCATATATAACCTAAATAGGCGTGGGGATTTTATGATAGAAATTTAACATGTCGAAGTGATGTGAAATTGTTCGATCCGGAATATTGTTCCACAGGACCGTTTATTATTCATAAGTTTGAATGCACACCAATTTGTAACTCAAATTACTCTTAGGTAGTTACAGAACTCTGAACGGTCAGTAATGAATAATTAGCAATGCGTTGTTCAAGATATGACGAATTAAATTAATATAATTCATAAATAACGCCTTTCTTATAATCACAAGCCGACCTAGATATCATAGATAGAAATGAATTTAATAAATACCACATTGGGACAATACATAACTATGGTATAACTTGATGAAATATGAACTCCTAATTAAGTACTCAGAGACGTTTTTATTATACTATAAGCTCTTTAGAATGGTGAGGCGAAGATCTTTATAGTTATCATTGGCTAACTTTGTAGGTCGCACAAGTACAATTTGAACGTTCAAAATGGATACTTTATAGAGGGGTTTGTAGTGTATTGTGATTATGGGCCATGTTTAGAAAACCTCACTTCGAGAATTTTTATTTTGTGCAGATACACTTTGTCACGATGACGGGGTTAGTTGTAGAAAAAGTTAAATAATGTAAATATTTGGTTGCAAGTACACAAAAAAATTTACGTGGCCTCCCAACACCTTGGTGTGGCACCAGCAGTCACCTCAATCATACAAAAATAATAACAATCCAAATAGTTCTCCTGGCAAATACAAAATTAATTTAAAATACCTCCACAACTACCCCATAATCTAACACAAAATCTGATACACCCTGTTATTTTTGTGATGGTACTAAATAGTATAATAGCTTTTTTAATGACATCTTTCTAATATTGTGTATATTTATATATTAAAAAAACGATTAATAAAAAAAGCGAATAGGTCCTACTTAAAAACGCATACTCATTACAATGTTAAATTGCGGAAAAAATTCATAAGATATAAAAATACATAAGTATCCGCAGTCAATATGTAAGGCAGTTCTGAAGAAACAACTCTTGCCCAAAACAAGTGTTAAGGTATTTTCAAATGAAGAACCTAGAATTTTGTCTATGAAAATGTATATGCGAAGACGGCTTCCCCAAGTGTACTTAGTGTGACTCGGTAATTATTGATATAAAATAATACATATACAATAACTCAATCTCGCAGAGCAATACATTGTACAGGCAAATGGGAGAAAGGTGTCCCGATGCGCGCTATCACTGGTTACTTCTGAAAATCAATTATAAACTTTGTATTTGCAAAGTTTTTGAGAATTAGTCTTTTTTCCCCGACGCTAACCAGACACGGATTCTATGACATCACATAGGTGTATTCTTGCCTAGCAATTCACACAGTATAGCCCGACTAATAATGAGCTGTAAAAAATATACAACCATTAATATTGCGCTTTCACTCAGAGAGCCTCCTAGGAAAATAACGTTAAAGAAAGAACTACCATTCCTCAAGTTTTTTTTTAACCGAGTCTACGTTAATATGATGTTAAACATTAATCGGAAATAAGTCATAATGGGTCAGGAGAAAAAGTTCTTAGAAATTAACCTTTAGAAATTAGGATAAACAAATGGAAAATTTATCTGCCGAGATAAATTCCTTGAAATCTGAGGACGAGTGAAATTTCCATAAAATTTTACTTATATTAGGTTAGACCTTAGTATCTTGGTTACATGTAAAATCACATCTTCCCCATTTTTTAAACACTGGAGTTTGTGTTATCAAGACAGATGAAGAGGTAAAACAACGCCTTCTAGAGAACTGTCATATACGACTGGAAGGCTGTGTCTGAGTGGTTAAAACGTGGTGAATCGGCAATCTAGTGAAACCTTCTGGGAGGTTCATGCGGGGGCATGTTAGTTGAGACGATTGATATATATATGACAAGGTAAGGTGTAAAGGTACATTTTCCTCACCTACATAATAATACTTGATCTTGTAATTCTAAGTTTTGGATAAAAGAGTAATCAGATATAATACTTATAATTCAACTGACCAATTGGGTGAACGTCTTTATCCAGAGCCCAACATTCGCACGCTGAAAGAGTTGACATAGTTAGGCCTACTTACTGAATGCCAAACCTGAGCACGCTCTTGAGTCTGATGCAAAGTTCACTCCATGAAAACGCTGCAACTTTCACATAAGTCGTGGAATTTTTGTCATTTCACATATTGGGCTCGATATGAATAAACATCCAACTGAAAGAGCGAAGTTCTCTGGAATGGAACATCATGGGCTTGAGTAATACAACTAACTAGGTACATTCTCTTGACATTTCAGATCATACATAATTTTTATCTATGGTAGTGAAGATATATGTGCCATAGGTTTATGACTAATAATTTTGCATCTAAAATCAGAATCGCGGATTTCTCATCTAGGTGGTCCCTTTAGATTTATTTCATAGCCGTCCTGTCAGGTAGCTCTAGAGCAGCACCTTTGTGTGGAGGCTAATTAAAGTTTGAGTTTCGTGTTAAAACTGAAATGCCATCTGCGCGTATTAAGGCTCCAGTTAATGTACAGTAAAGCCGTCATACGTTGTTACGAGACACAAGTTACATCGACCCGATCGAACGCGGATTTGCTGTCTCGGGGCTGCCAGGAAGGATTTGTGAGACAAAAATAGAGATTAAATACCAGATGCATCGGCTTACCCCACCGAAAACCCATCGAGGCGCCAAGTCCGTAAACTTTCGGGTCGGTACGAAAGCGGCCGGTCTTTCCAGTATATACCTTACCATTTCAAAAAAAAAATGTTTCGGATATAAAATTTTACCATTCAGGCGTTTTTACGGTGAACCCTGTTAACCAGATCATGTAAATATTCACGATTCTCTCTAGCACGATATAATTTGCCAGGGGAAAGATGGTGTTATGTGTTCAATATCGGCATCTGCTTAAACATCGACAACATAGCATTTATTATTAAGCAATTTTAGTTGGTGTTGGTGGGGGAAATTAAAAAACGTTAAATAAAAAATATACCCTTTTTAAGTGTGTTAAACGCCTGTCACTAGAAAATCAGGCACACGGACTGTTAACGTAAGAATAATAATCTATTCTTGAACGATAATCACATAGAGTATACATAAGAGTTATTAATGTAAGTTGTAGGGAGTTGCCCTTGAGAGTATTATTTGAAATTTTCTATATGTGGTTCGTGGTCTTATATTCTAATATGCAGCTTTACTGTAGAGTGTCAGAGTTTCAATATTATCGGGAGTAGGGGGAGACACGACTGAGGTTGCCTGAGTTCGTGAGTAAAATTAAATAAGACCGATGGGGTACGGGTTTGCTCTTTTGGTAGTTGTTCTCTACGCTTCTAACGGCGAATGAACGTGTTATCCAGTGGCATTTACCTATTGAAATCTATACAATTTTAGGAATACAAGTAAGTTCCCGTAACCAAAAGGTAACAATAGCATGATTAATAGGCGAAATATTTTTTTGCGATCTTGATGGAGATTTGGGGGACACTTCCCACTCACAAGAGTGCATCATTCCGGCGCAACGAACCAAAACTTCACTATAAACCAATAGCCCAAAACCAATAAATAACGCTCTCTAGTTAGCAATGGTTAGAATAGGGAGAAAAGCAGTCTTGTAAAAGGTCATACCGGTCAGTGTGTAATCCAATGCTCTGATTAACTGTGACAAGGGAGCGGGCTAACTGCCATAGGTAATGACGCAGGTGGAAGCTACTGAGTCCAGCACTTAACTATAAATTAAATTAATGAATAAATTAGAAATTTAGCAACAAACACGTTTAAGAAAGTTACTACTGTAGTTCGATTCTTTTTCTCCGATAAAAACAGTGCCATTAAGAAAGATTCCCCGATGTCTGTGATTAAGGACGTGTAATATTTGACTTTACAGATCAGGATGTAGAAATTCACAAAGTTTTGTTTGAAGAGTTAAGCCTAAAATAGTCATTTATTCTTGTAAATTACCTAATAACGTGTTATACCGTCCTCGTCCCCGTTCTTTTCTGACATGGAGTGGTTCTCCTCGTGATGTGTTTGAACCACAAGAACGAAATTGTTCTATTTCACAGACGTAACATTGGCAGCAATACACAACTCTTAATTGAATTCCCTAATCAATAAACAAAATGTCCGACGTGGCAATAGACATAGAAGACCGCATTTGATTCAATCTTCCGGTTAATCTCCTGAGTTCGTGTCTGTAATAAAATCATCGAATGCTACTTTCACAAAGGTCCACAAACTTCGTAATGTCAGGTGGTGACACTATTTGGTCGATTTAAAAAGTGAAATGTCGGGCAAAGAAAACAGTTTTATAATGTGTTCATTTGGCCTTCCAAAAGTTTCTCACATATTAATACGACGGTCAGTTTCTTGCTTAGTTTCCAGTTCTGACATTAAAGTAAAGGGAAAAGTTGAAAGGCATTGGAAAGGCGAGGCCTGCGGTTGGAAATGTAACCACGGACATAGTGAGGCCGGGAGGACGTTTTAGAATTTACATACTTTAAATTAATTTTCTTTCGTCTAGCGTAACGTCATACGTTTTAGAGAAATCGGACGTGAATTGTGCTCTCAAATAATTAAGACTGGTTCCCGCCTCAGTTACCTCCCTTGCTACGCTTTCACTGAGGAACCGGGTGCGAGTAAGCCATCTTGAGTGGGAATTCCAATCCAAAGTAATGCGCATCATTACTGGCGCATGAATATGTCATCATGGAGACGGTACTTCCGTAAGAGAAAT